>AYEL01084499.1:0-10857 GCA_000484575.1 Olivierus martensii
CTTCAGATAAATTAATTAAAAAATTCTAGTTCAATTATTAATTAATAGATGGCGCCACTCATTGATTTGTAAAATTAATAATTATTCTAATTACGAGATGGCGCTAACATTAGTTCAAATTATTTCAAATCATTAAAATTATTTCCGTTACGGTTTCAAGGGCTAAAATTTGGCTTGATAATTTAGGTTTCCAGGAAGACCTTTCAGCCTTTCTAATGGCCTTATTATAACCAGTGAGAGCGCTCCTATACACATTCCAATCACCAGTCCTCTTAGCTTTCTTAAAAAGCCACCTAACATTACGTCTAAGACTGCCCAGCCGTTCATTCACCAAGGAACCACCTTGATGAGTGAGCGGTCCTGACAGGACAATTTTGGTGATAGGATAAGAGAATTGCCTGTTGAAGTCAACAGTCATCTCTAAATGTATACTAAGCAAAAATTGCTCTGTACACCTCCCAAGTTAAATTTAAGGTCTTCTCTAAACGAAGCCCAATTAGTCCTCCGAGGGTCTCTATATGTAACCTGATTAGGTGCCATACCCTGTAAATTAAAGCAAATATATCTGTGTAACCTGATTGGGTGCCATACCCTGTAAATTAAAGCAAATATATCTGTGATCCGACGAACAATTCTCAATGGTCTGAAATATTCTGAGTCCCTAACATTAGGTCAATGATTTCCCTCCTGTTAACAGCAGCAAAGTTAACAGCATTACCCCTATTCAGAATAAAAAGGTTAGTACCCATCAGAAACTCCAATAGGTGCTCCCCCTATTGGTTGCAGACCACATTATGTGAGTTAGCATCAACACCAACCAATGTTGACTCTTTTAACAAAATTCCACGAAAGACCTAACTCAGGCGTTGGTAGAAGTCCGTCTTTATCATAAGGGAAGTAAGCAGAGGAAACAATAAATTCCCTACTAGCACTCCCCACATCTAGCTTCACCCGAACAGTAATAAGATCCCTTGAACAGTAATCCCAAACAGGTGAAACATATATGTTATTCCTAGTGAATACACAAGTCCAAGGACCACTATCAGAAGTACAAGAAGTAAAAGATAACAACTTACCTTCTTTACAGTGAAGCCCCGTATTTGGCCCTTATAGTGCCACAGCTCTTGAATAAGGATCAAGGTCATAGCAGCCCCCCCACGAGCAGCCAACCCAAAAGGGCGGAAGCGGCTCGGGAGTGCTGGAAGTTGATCTGAATCAACCTCAGGCCCATGACATTACAGGTGCCTAAGGTGGGCAAAGTTCCACCTTAGGCACCTGTTAGGCACCTCCTTCGTTGACTGGGCGTCGGAAGGGCCAGTGGCACCCCGGAAACCCAATCCTTATCAGGAGCAATCACCGAAGCTATATGTTTCCGAGACTTGGAATTAGGATCCGAAAGTACCTTAAAGGTACCCTGATCAACCCCAGAAAAAGCCTTAAAATTGGCCGCCTTGATAGCCTTTGTCAAAGCAAGATCAACCATCAAAATTAATCGCTGTTTTTTAGTGTTCTCTATGACCCTCCAATTTTCAGTTTTGAACCCGGGTTGAATACTTGGAGTCAAGCCAAAAGTTGGCGCACATCCTGCGTACATGTGTCCACAGTACAATAAGCCATCTTCACAGGCTTGGGCAGGTTCATCGCAGGAATAACCCTTAAATGAATCCCCTGCCCAAGAGTACACCCATCCAGAAACCAAGTGAGCCATTGACAGGTGAACTCATTCATACAAGTATAAATGAGTGCACTGTTGTCTAAAGTATATCCCTTAAGCAGCGGCAAGGTCCCTACAAAGGGATTCCATCCACCCGCTCAGGATCTTATCCAAGATCAAGTCCACCTCAGTAGTCACCATCCTGGAGTCCGGATAATCCTACTTGATGATGGCTAACCGAAAAAAAGCCAAAGCTTCTGAATATGATCCGGGCTGAAAGCCCTGGGACTGCTTAGCAGGCCTAACCTCCCCAGAAGAGGGGGTAGACAATGCAGATCTGGTTCTCCTGCCAACACCAGGGGTATCAGCAGGAGAATCAGACAAAGAAGCCAATTGGAAGTGCCATTGGTAGCTGAAAGCCACCGACAGCAGCAGCTTCCCTATTAGCCCTCCCCTCTGCTTTCGTCTAGCCGCTCCAGACAAACGCATCCTTCGCGGACTAGATTTACTCCCGAAGGCAATACTGACACCCAGAGACTGCTCCACCTCCCCACCACCTTGAGGCACATTAGTGACCTCAATGCCTCAGATCAGGTACCAGGATCACCACCCCCATGATGGGGAGGAGAAGCAATCCCTCCAGAAAACGTTTCAGAAATTTCAGAATTTTTGTCACCCATAGCCAAAAACAAACTGGAGGAAACATAAAAGGTCACCACCCGGTTATCCCCCAATACGAGCAAAAGGCTAACTACGACAGGGTTTCGCCAGGTGCCCTGACGGGATCGTTAGCGACACTACATCTTTAACTACCCCAGTGCCACACAACTCTCAGCATGATGCCTTACACCTTAGTTTGGGTAGGGCGCTCTCTTAGTCTGGCCTCTTACCTTCGACCTGTCTGGCACGGGAGACCTTACCAGTAGCAAAGCTACCGCCGGCATAGCTCTCAGGATCCTTGGAACACGCAAGATCCCTCACCACGACAAGGTGGACGCCAACGAGGGAGCATTGGATGGCTAAGAATTCATATAAAAAAAACTGTTTTCTCCATGATCTGATATATGGAAGAAAAAAGTTGTGAAAAAAATAAAATTCCAAAAAAAGGCTTACACTGTTAGAAAGAGTGAAAAATGCTATAAATTGCAAAAATCTGAAAAAATTTTATGAAAATTAAACAAATTTTGACTTTAATCTTTTGCATATTAATTAGGTTTAATTTTAATTAATTAATATCGCATGTACTTACAGGCAGAAATTGAAATGTCAGGCATTGAAAGAGTTAAACAAATAAAATTGCTTTTAATAAATATCAATCAAACATAAAATAGCATTTTATAATATATGGAAAAAATTTCATTATAAAGTCTACACAATTATAGTCTATTTCAAGATAACCTGACAGTAAATCATTACCATTGTTATAAGTATTTCTACATAAAGGAAAGTAGTCCCTATTAGTTAAATTAAATATTAATATTTTAAAATATAAAAATGATATATTATTCTATAATTTGTTGTTTTGGTAAATAAATTATCGAAATATTAAATTATTGAGATGATTTTAAAATATATATTTTATAATCACATGATCAAAATTTAACAAAATATTGTTGCTCTCATTATAGACCAATAGACATTGTTGTTATTTACAAATCGCGTATGAATACGGTGTTACCTTTGGTGGTTCGGCTGTCAGGTTATCTTGAAACAGACTATAGTATATCAGAACTGCAAACGAGATGGTGGCAGACTTCTGATACAGAACATCAACTTTTATTTTAAAAGTTAAAATATGAAACACTTTTTATTTTTTGTGCTGTTAATAATTTAAATAAACTTTTCCTTATAATTGGACTATTATGTTATCTTTATTCTATAGTCGACAATAGGTTAAGAATGTAGCACTGTAGAAGCTGTAGATATTGTTTACAACTTTATCACTCCAACATAAGAAATAGTCCTTCACGGTAACACAAATAATTCAATAATATCGTTATCAAAACAGAAACTGACATGCAGTGTGAAATATCTAAAATACTAAAATCTATGTTAATGATTAAAAATCAACAGTATAAAAAATACGAAAATAATGCATTTTTAAATATTTACCCATCATTCATTGCTTTTCGTCATGGTGTCGTCATCTCCAAAGAAGTTCTATCGTTGTTTCGGAAGAGGAACTGTTTTGAATAGCCAAACACGACAGATCATTTTGAATGTATATTCAAAACTTCGAATGCAAAATCCGTCGATATCTATCTGGTCATTAGTTACTATGACAAGTGACTTAACAGGAGTAGGAGTTGCAACAATTTTTAAATTGAAGGCAGAAGTTCGAAAAACTGGTAAGCCTTGTTCTCCATCTCGTAAACGTGTCGGTGCTGTTGGAATACGAGACAGGTTGAAAAAGTACGACGATTTTGAATTGTCCTGTATCCGTCGTAAGATTCATTCCTTCTATCTACGCAACGAGATTCCAACCGCCGCAAAAGTTCTATCCGAGGTAAATAGCGATGATGATCTGCCAACCCTTACGTTAAGATCTTTTCAACGCTTATTAAATAGTATGGGCTTTATATATAGCAAACGCAAACAGGATAATGCTTTAATAGATCGTGATGACATTATACTTTGGAGAAGAAAATATTTACGAGCTATTAAGCAACTGAGGAAAGAAGGAGTTCCCTGTTATTATTTAGATGAAACATGGATAAATGCAGGCCACACCAAAACTAAAGTGTGGCAAGACACCAGTATTGAGAGTTCTCGACAAGCTTTTTATTCTGGTCTCTCTACAGGATTGAAAGCACCATCAGGGAAAGGTGGACGACTAATAATGCTTCACGTGGGAAACGAAAATGGCTTCGTTGAAGGTGCGCTTGACTTATTCCAATCAAAAACGAAGAAGGCTGATTATCATGAAGAAATGGATGGAAATCACTTTGAACAGTGGTTCAAAACGAAACTTCTACCGAATATACAGCCAAACAGCACAATTATTATGGATAACGCACCATATCATAGTGTTAAACTTGAAAAAATCCCAAACAGATCATGGAAGAAATGTGATATTCAGTCTTGGCTAAACAGGAAAGGTCTTCCTTGGCATCCTGATAACGTAAAAGCTGAACTGTTGCAGATTGTAGATTCGGTAAAAGAAAAATACGAAATGTATAGAATAGATTCTCTGGCTGCCAGCGAAGGACATTCTGTTCTGCGACTCCCTCCGTATCACTGCGAACTCAATCCTATCGAAATGGTGTGGGCCGAAGTAAAAGGATATGTGGCTACCAATAATAGAACTTTTAAAATTAGTGATGTCGAAAGATTAGCTTATGAAGGTATTTCAAAAGTAACATCCGAACACTGGAAAAATTACATTAATCATGTTCAGAAGGTAGAGGAAAAAATGTGGGAGTTAGATGGTCTAATCGACGGAAATGAAGAAAATTTGATAATCGTCGATAATTTCAGTAGCACCGAAACTGCCGAGGAAACTGAGTGATTGGGTAGATATCGACGGATTTTTCATATATAAAGGCCCTTTTCAGGGCCACAAATTTTGATAAAGAGGTGCCTAGTCAATTTAAAACATTTTTTTTGTTATGGGGAGGCTCTTGATACCCTATCCTTTTGGGTTTTGCCAATGTATCTTGTTGATAAATAAATAAATAAAATAAATTTATAAATATAAATAAAAGTTTTATTTATCATAAGCAAATAAAAATACAATATTTAATATCTTAAGAATAACGACAATATTGATTTTAAAAAATTGTTTAAAAGTGTAAAAATAAATAAATTCTATTTAAATCATTAGCAATACTATAAGTTATTCTCCCCTTTTTAAAAACCAGTCCTCCCTATTTTTGATAATCGTACAGTCCCGCGTATTGATATCTTCTGCTAATCCAGTGAATAGACCGGCATAGCTTCCATAGTGCTACATTCTTAACCTGTCATCAACTATAGATTTTTCAATAAAATTTGAATAATTTCCTGTGTCTATAGTTCGTCTGATAACAAAAAATATGGAAAAAAGGAATTACTCAAATAAACTGATAACATTAAAATTCAAGAAATAATGATATAGTGTATTTGTTAATTTTAATACATTAATTATACTGTATATATAAAACAACTAGTGTTAATCAATTTTAATCTTATTAAATTTCTCTGTTAATAATTGTATCATTAAAATATATTTATGCTTTGATGCAATTATTTGCTTAGAAATTTTGTAAAATTTATATTACTATAAAATAATTATTTTTTATCAAAGTTTTACATTATGATATTAACTATTTTATATTCTATTTTGATTATTGATTGAATTATGTGACTTTTCCCTTTTTTTCAATTTTGTTCAATGAACATAGAAAATTATTCAAAATTTATTATAAATCTAGAATAAAAATACTGTAAATGTTAATTTAAATTAATAGCACAAAAAATAAGAAGCATTTCACATTTTATCTTCCTGTCTTCTAATCATTAACAATAGAGTATTTTAATAGAAGAAAAAAATAAATAAGCAATTGAAAGTTTAATTGTGATAAAAAACATTTTAACAGACAATGCAGTTAAACTCGTTTTGGCATCAATCTGATAAAATAGCCTTTGGTTGAATTAGTATTATTTCATGAAGACAAATGACTGCTTCCATTATTGATGCATTTTTATGACTGAAGTTGAATAAATGTGAATTATTAATGTTAGGATTAGAAATACACTATTAACTTTTCATCTGGAACTGTCTAAGACTTTTATAATGTAATTACTATACTCACTTAACATATTTCTGCTTAACACACAGATTTTGTGGTCGAAGTTAGTATGTTATAGCAGAATATACCTGTAATAATTTTATAGCCATTAACTATATCTTAATATATATAATTAATAATAAAATTACATTATAGGCCTCTTTTTGTTTAGCCTTTTTTAATACATCATTAATATCGCAACGATCTAACAAATAAAAATTTAAAAATTAAAACCCCATTAATACATTCAATAATTTTAAATTAAAAGAACAAACGAAGCAGTTAACCATGGTTTTTAAATGCATTTCGGCAACGCCCTCTTCAGTAACAACCGGTGTTAACTGCAAAATAATTTACATAAATATTCAAAAAACCCAAAAAAATAATCAAATTTAATCAACATAAAAATAAATTATTTTACCTTTAAATAACATATATCCCACATATTTAAATAAAAATAACATAGTTATCTCGTTGCAGTCTCGTAAAAAAGGAAACTGCAACGAGATAACTATGTTATTTTTATTTAAATATGTGGGATATATGTTATTTAAAGGTAAAATAATTTATTTTTATGTTGATTAAATTTGATTATTTTTTTGGGTTTTTTGAATATTTATGTAAATTATTTTGCAGTTAACACCGGTTGTTACTGAAGAGGGCGTTGCCGAAATGCATTTAAAAACCATGGTTAACTGCTTCGTTTGTTCTTTTAATTTAAAATTATTGAATGTATTAATGGGGTTTTAATTTTTAAATTTTTATTTGTTAGATCGTTGCGATATTAATGATGTATAAAAAAGGCTAAACAAAAAGAGGCCTATAATGTAATTTTATTATTAATTATATATACATCTCCTTATTTTTATGTATATATCTTAATATATTTTTCTTATATAACGGGCATTCAAATTGTTTTAAAAAAAATTCTGTTATTGAGATGTTTATTACCAATTTAATGATATTGTATTTTTAAGATTTTTTGCTTATTCTCTTTATTGATTGTTTCAAATATATTTTCATATCAAACTTACTGTGGATACTATTGACTAAGACAAAATTCGCTGTAGCTTTCTACCAGAGGACTGATATCAAATCTAGAATGTATGCTGATAATCCAACTATTTGTAATCTTATTTATTACATTTTTTGAAAACTTTTGTAACTATATAAAACTACAGTTGCCCTCAAAAGTTTACAGACCCTACAAAACATTTAGTTTTTTGAATAAAATGAAAAACAAATGACTTAAATATTTATCCTACACCAAAGTTTTCTTCTCAGAATAGAAAAATAAATAATGCATTATTTCAAATTAATCCATTTTAATTTTCAGAAAATATCATCGAACAAAAACTAATGCACAAATCAAAAGTATTCACACCTTTTCAATTAAAACTAGTATCATCCACATATTGCAGAAAATTTTCATATTTCATGTAACTAATATACAGGGTGTTTCAAAATGAATATCGGGGGTTTTGAGGCTTCATAGTATTTATTACATAATCAATATCAAGGAAATAATTTATTAAAAGATTAGCATGACTGATAATTTTTTATTTTTCCATTGTTAATAAATTGTTATTTATATTAATTAACAATTCTATCAATAATAAATAAATATACAAAAATTAAAGATCTTGTATACTGTACTGTATACAAGATCTTTAATTTTTGTATATTTATTTACTAGAATTGTCCATTTTGTATATTTTCATCAATTTTGAGAGGTTGCTCATCAATACTGAAAGAAATGTTAAGGATTTTGTTATTCATTGTTGTCTGTAATCTAGAACAGTGATTCCCAATTAGCTAAGAACTATTAATCAAGACTAATATTTGTATAGAAAATCAAGGAGTTGTTTCCATAACACTCCCCTTTTATGTTTCTATGTAAATAATTCCACAGACATTTCTAAATTGATTTTATGGACCTCCAGGGTCTGTAGACTATAATATTATAGGAAACTACTTGCTTTAAACCAATTACAAGATATACAGCTCTATTAGCAAGTATAAAGTTATTTATTATGGTATGTATAAAGTTATTTATTATGGTATACCATAATAAATAACTTTATACTTGCTAATAGAGCTGTATGTCTTTGTGTAATTAGTCTGTAGACTACTAAAAAAATTGCTGATTTAGAATATCATTATGATTATGCTTGTTATCAGTTGGATTTAAACCATATTAAATCAAAATCACACATATAAAATGAAAATTGGTATCAATTTTTCAACCATGTTAAACTGAAAATGCATAGTTCAAGAACTGTATATATCGAGATATACATTGATAAGCTATATTGTCTGAAATTGTTTGTCTGATATAGATATCACAATGTTCAACACTTCTGATTAAGTTTGTGTAATCTCTGAATATTTAAATCAAATTTTTAGATTACACAAACTTCAACAGTCAGATTTCACAAGCTTAATCAATTAATTTTTATTTTTAATTGAATGGAATTAATAAATATTTTGATTATTTTTGTCTTTATTTGGAGATACACTTTTCTTTCTTGTAATTCAATATTAAAAAATTCTTCTACAAAGAAGCAAACTAGAATATTTTCTTATAAAATGTTTTTAACATTTTCTAGCAATTAAATTGTTTATTAAGAATCAAGAAGAAAATCATATAATTTTTTCCTCCATAATTTCTTATACTAATCATGGGCAAACTTATATAAAGCCAAGTTGAAAAAATTATATGTATTTGTTCATACATGTAATTTTTTCAATTGGGTTTAAAAATAGAAATAAAAAACAGCATTATATGAAACAATAAAAACATTTATTTGGCTTGAGGAATTAAATAATAAAATATCAAATTTTAATGTATATATTATATATAGAATATTTAAAAATACATTAAACAAGTTACTTATTATATAAACATGTTAACCAATAAAGTTCTATTTTTAGTTTAAAAAAATTAAATTTGAATATTGAATGTATTATAAATTCTCACCTGTTTTTGTTTTTGTAAATATGGTGTTGTAGGAATAACAGTCATGTGACTAGATGGTGTAGTTGAAGCCATTGGAACTGCATAAGCAGTTGCTGGTGAAGGACTTTGAATAAACATATCTGGTTGTTGACTACGAATGAAGATAGGATTTTGAGTAAGAAGAGTCGGAGATTGTAAACCACCATGTGCTGCCCAAGTAATTCCTTGAGGAAGAGAAGCTCCTAATGCTTGTAGAGAACCTAAAATAATATTTTTATTATTTTGAATATTTTAAAGAAAAATCCAACATAAATTTTATTTCTTAAATTTTGTTTAGAATTTGCTCCATTATTTTTCAAGCCAATCTAATCTATTGCAAATAACATATATGACAAAAAATCCTCTGTTTTACTTAAATCCACAATCCACACAACAGCACTAAAGAGCAGAAAATTTTATTACAAGCAAAACATTTTCAACATTTACAAAAGTCAGTACCAACAACATAAGAATACAAATAGAATCTGCCTTAGAACAATAAAAAACAATTACATTCTAGAGAATAATATTCAAACATAGCAAGGGAACTCAAACTCAGCAAAATAAATATATTATTAACAACATATAACTGTTCTGGAAGAACAATGACACAACTGCAAAATCAACGATTTTCAGGAGATGCAAAACTAAATATTAATAAGCTATTCCTGTAATGAAAAAAATGTTAAAATATTTGATAACAATGGAAGTAAATCAAAATACTAATATTACATCATTGTTCTATTGGAAGGATTATGTATTTCAGAAACGATTAACATGCATAACTCAAAAACCCCAAATTTACAGTTGCACCATTGTTCTTCCAGAACAGCGACATATGTTACTCAAAAAAATCATATAAATTATGTAGAAACAAAATTTCCAACAACAATTAAACTGTATTGTGATAGCGACAAGAACCCTAAGTAGTTGATTAGCTAAAAAATATTTTAAAAAACTTATAAACTACACTGATGGAAAAAAAAATCCCAACACCAAGAAAAAATTATTGTAGAGTAATGAAATTTGGACAATGCATTTGTGTAGTTAACATGTTTAATTGATTAAATTTTCAAGATCACAGGTTAATTTAAGCTCAAGAAAATGCATTTCAAATGTGAAATGCTGTTGCATTAATAGCCGGTGTAACCTCCAGAATTTTGAATGCAAGCCTGCAAACGTGCATGCATTGTGTCATACAGGTGCCGAATGTCACTTTGTCGTATGGAGTTCCATGCTTGTTGTACTTGTTCTGTCAATACTGGGACGGTCTGTGCTGGCTGTGGATGATGCTGGAGTTGTCGTCCAATGATATCCCATACCTTGGCCTGCGAGATCTGGTGATCTCGCAGGCCAAGGTAACATGTCGACACTCTGTAGAGCACGTTGCGTTGCGTTACAACAGCGGTATGAGGGCGAGCGTTATCCTGTTGGAA
>AYEL01084504.1:0-20583 GCA_000484575.1 Olivierus martensii
TCGATAGAGGAAGCCCCAGCGGCCCTTATGCTGTACCGTTTCATACTACAGTTTCTGCCAGAACCACAAGGTAATCCTAAATTAATTAGAGATATTTTCCACCTGATTGTTTACAATTCATATTTTATGTTCCAAGGGTCTTACTATCTCCAGACTGTAGGTGTGCCCATTGGTGGCCCCCTAGCAGGCATTATTGCAGAGCTTGTAGTAAGGTACAAAGAGAGTTCTGTGTTACATACCCTAAGATCTGAAATCAGACTATATATACGCTATGTGGATGACGTATGTGTCGTATGGTATGGGAAACAACATGCACATCTCTTAGATGATAAATTATCTGATAAAACTCTAGGTCTAAAACTGAAAGTTGACCAAACCTCATGTACTACATTCCATTTCCTGGATGTAGTTATAACTGCTGAAAATGGTGAATTCATTACTGATATCTACCATAAGCCCAGCTATTCACCTGTATTGATCCCAGCTTGGTCAAAAGACCCTTACATGTATAAATTAGCTGCCTTCAGGTCAATGTTCATAAGGGCCTTCACCCACATTACTAAATGGACAGACAAACTCCACGAGTTTGAATACATTTTTACACAAGGACAGAAACACGGGTATAGCTTCAAAGTCTAAAAGGACTACTTAATAGTATATCCCATAATATGATGGTTAGACGACAGCCAAGTAGCGTAGTTAAGTCAGAACCTGATACCCGACCGTATAGAACACTTACCTATGATGACAACCTGCATAAAATTATTAATAAATATCTCAAACATGCGAATTATAAGATAGCATGGAGAAGAAGGGTTACTGTATTTGACCACCTTAGGAACGCAAAAGATCATGTCCCTATACATAGGAAAATCTGGGGTATATTCTATACCGGTTTACTATAATGATAAGGGCGGTATAAGATACTATATAGGTAGCACTACCCACAACTTTAGTTAAAGATTAAAAGAACACAAATATGATATACGTAAGGGTAATCTTAACACGGTTTTGGCACTTATGGCATACGAAAGGGATATTACTATCCAATGGAATAACGCGAAGATAATAAAAACCATGAATGACCCGTTTGGTATTATCTTCTATGAAGCGATTGAGATAGAGAAGGGACTCCAGAAGAACGATATTATAAACGAGACCGCACCCATAGAAGTCCCGGAATCATGGAAATGGTGCATGTATAATAACTTGTAATGAAATAATAGCATATAATCTTCTGTGAATAATCTGTAAGAATCCACATATGTGACAATGATGAACAGTTATTACAGAATGGTGATGAGATATGATTTGGAAGAGGACTTATTATATAAATCCCGTACAGTATATGTTGATTGGATGCGATTAGTAATTTTAGTGTTTATATAAATGACGTATAACTATTATTTAGAAGTGATTAATAATTTATAATGTTTATTTCTATTTATATAATTGGTTACATAAGACTATTATATAATCTTTAATATTATCTGTAATTTTTGAATTTATTAATCTTTGAATTTTGTAAACTTGTTCTATCTTCGAATATTGTTATGTTCTATTTGTAACGTTGATGTTCTTTTATTAGTTGATGTTCTTTTGTAAAGTTTAGCAGCACTGATGAGGGACTAATACAGTCCGAAAACGTTTTGCTAAATAAAAATCTATACTTGCTAATGAGCTGTCTTTAATATTTAATAAAGAAACTTGTAGCTAACATGTTTCTGGTGGCCAACTTGTACTTGATGGCCATAATCTCAGCTGCTGAAAGCTGGCCACCTAGCACAGGTTTTCCTGTATATAGTATGCCTAATATTATAGTTTTCAAATCAATTATATGTAAATATGAGAAATTATAATCTTATAATAATTTTTAATAATACAAGATTCATATAAATAATAATATGCTGCTTGAAGATTAAATAAATGATGTTCCTTAAAACCCAAGCTAAAATGAAGTATACTTATAATAAAAATTTCATTAATTTGTTAATTTCTTTTACAGGCAGCTTGGTTTAGATTTAGTTCCACGAGTTAACAGTGAAGTTGTTGATCCAGAAGTGCTAAGTCCTGTTGAGCTATATCATGTTGTAAGTCTTTTTATTAAATAATTAAAAGATTTTCTACTTTGTTTATTATATTTTATAGAATGAAAATAATTATTCCATAACTACATTCTTAATAATTATAATTCCATCAAAAACTAGCATAACCATTCTTTATAAAAAAAAGTGTAGTTCAAAATATGAAAATACAAAAATAGGAATCTGTAAATTTAGTGGTAATTTGTATTAAATATTTTAAGTTAATTGGTTATAGGTGAATACCCAAGTTTGAATTTTAGAATTAGAACATAGTGTTTTTGAATATCATTTTTCATATTTAATTTGTATATAGATGCTTTTCAACTTAGACAATCCTGAATTATGCAATTTAAGATGTATATTGTTTTCCAAAAAATTATAGAAGTAATTTTAGAATATAGAATCTCTGTAAGTAGATCATCTTCAGACTGACAAGGGAATATCCACTTAACCGCTGTCAATAAATTAGCATGCATATAACATATAAAACATCATTTCTATAATCTGTGACGAGATTTTTATGATCTATAAATAAATACAGTATATGCATTAAAAATCTATATTTCAAAAATCTATTTGTTATGGAAATAATTGGTAATTGATTTTTGAGTTAAATTTTTTTTGAAATCTCAAATATATATGACTTTAATTTATAAAAGGTTTACATTCTCAATATTTTATTATTTATGCAAGCAAAATACATTGTACAGTATACTTGAACTGTATTTTTGCGATTTTTGTAACTCCTGATTTTCACTTTAATTTCTCGAAAACTAAAAATCCGATTTGAAAGCCAATTATACATCCTTGTAGAGTTCTCAAAGTGCAACAATTTTTGTTTATATCTTAACATTTTTAGTTTTCAAGATATATTATGAAAACAAACTTGAAAATGTTTGTAATTTTCAATTTTGTCAACTTTACATCGTGGTTAGCATTTCATTTCCATAATGGTCCACTTCCGTTATTGTCTGAAATTGTACATATCCCTGGCATAAACATTACTTAATGTTAAAAATCCTGCTTCACTTAACTGATATTATCCATTTATCCAGATTCCTTTTATCATTAAACTCTATGGAATCAAAATGGGACTATGAGAATTTGATTCAATTAACCGGATTATCCACTTATCCAGGATCCACTTAGAGAAGTTCGACTGTATATATAAAAAAATTTTTTAATCAATTCTTAAAATAATATATAAGATATTTTGATGGGTCTGAGAGTAATATATTTGGTATATTTAAAGTTCATGAATATTTTATAGACAATTTAACAGTATTATTAATAAAATTTTATTAATGATATTGTTTATCATCCTAAAGTACAATAAATGATCATGTATTATAACATTATATTTTACACATAAAACTATATTATTTAAACAGATAAGAAGGATAAGACTATATTAATTAAACAAACAGAATAAATAAACAGTAGAAAAATTCAGTCATTAACCTTTAACTGCTGTATTACACAATTTCACTTTCTGTGCTAATTAATGTTAATTATTCATAAATTTATAAATTATTGCATTGGGGACATTTCTTCTTCGTAATGCAAGTATTATATCTTTAGAACCCTCAGAATATGTAGTTTCATAATAATTTTATCCAATTATCTGGATGTGATTACACTTTATATGAGGCTAAAAAAACTACTAAAAATAAGATGCCAATAAAAATTGGAATACAGTGAAATTGACAAAATTGTTATATAAAAATTTCATCTGAAACTACAGTATATATCTAAATGTGTCCTAAAATTTTCATAGCATTACATCAATTATTTTGGTCTTTTTTTGACCCTGTGACATCTTCAAGTCAAATAAACAAAGCAGATAAGTTGTGGTTTATCCACATGACTCTACTAACTTTATACTTCAAAAAAAAAATTGTCTGCAACTAATCACAAAGTAATAATTGAAACATGTATATAAAACTTAAAATAATATATAGATCAATAAATTTTGTAAAAATCATTCATTTTATTGGAATTTTAAGTAATTTTATTGTTATAGATGCTACCATGTTGTGATATAGGCTGATTTAAGATAACATTTATTTAAATGAGTCAAAAAAAAATCTTTGGTTTCTAGTATATGTAGCAGTGATATCTGATGATTTTTTATGCAACCATGTAGAGGAATGTAACAGAGAATATGGGGATTGGCCTTTAATCATTCCCCAAAAATCATAATTTCACCCAATGGCCTGAGGCAATATCTCTTTTAGAAAATTACATAGCCAAAATAGTCCCAAACTTTTTCTAAGTAATGTATTTGTTGGCTTAGATATTCAATTATAGTAGCATTGAAAAAAGTGAGCAGATATATAGGCTAATAAGCTTATAAACATCTACATAAGATTAGGCCAATCTAATTATCTAGAGCCATTGTCCCTGTAAATGGGTGATCATCCATTTTGCAGGACAATGGCTCAAGAGTTAGCTCTTGTAGGGTTAAATCACTTTCTCAATCTTAGAATTTAATCTAAAAGTAATTAGTACCAACAATTGTTCAATATGTAATAGTTTCATTTTAAAGTATCATAATGTTATTGGTTAATTGTTTATTGAATTCACGCAAGTAAGTTGACATCAATTTTATAAATCCATGAAAAAAATAATGTGAGATGGATGCAGCCTGACTCTTGTATTCTATTCTATATTTAATTGTCATATAAGTAGAATAAGAGTCAGGTAACTATTTAGAGACTTTACATACTCAGGTTCAAGAGTTTTAAGAGACTTTGATATTAGTTTTAAGTTATTTAGCTTATTCTAATTTAGTTGCCAATATTCTCGGTCTTCATATTGATGTATTGATTTGTCTTTTAGAATCAGTACTGGATTTACCATTAAGCTAAATTAGCTAAAGCTTAGGCTTTAGCTTTCAGGGGGCCTCTAAATTTTAAGAAAAAATTGAACATAGAAAAATTTTTTATCATCCTGTAAAAAAACAATTAAAATTTACTTCTGGTGATCAAAGGTTGACAAGATGGCTGCCGGTTTTCATAGCCTATTTACTTTTTTAATCGTTTGAAAACGATAAAGAAATTTTGATCACTTACTAATGATAAAATTTACAATTTTAATTGCTATTAGATGATTAGTATGACACCATGATTATCTTGAGCATTTGGATCAGTTTTAGGCAATCCAAATACTCAATATAATCATGTGTCTTTTTTATTCTTTTTTTTCTTTTGTATGGTAAGCTTGGTGGCTAAATTTTGATTGCCCCTATTTCTTTTGTATGGTAAGCTTGGTGGCTAAATTTTGATTGCCCCTTTCCACTTCAAATAAAGGTAGTAAGGAAGAAGTCTTTTTTATTCAATTAAAAAAATTGGGGAAGAGGCCTCAATGTTTTGTTAGCTTAGGACCTAAAAAAATATAAATTCAGCATTGTTTAGAATGCTCAATCTTCTTACTATCATAGAATAATTACACAATAGTTTAGGACTTTTAGCAGTCAGATTTGATTTTGTTGGGTTTGTTAAGTTAGCATAGAGAGACAAGATTGTTTTTGGCCTTTTGCCTATACTCTGTTTAGTTTAAGTTTAGCATAGGATTTCATTCAGTTTATAAATTACTAATGCTCTATCACTTTTATAAGTATCATTGTTAGTCTCACTACAATGAAGCATTAAATAAATAAAACAGGTATTGCTTTATGTGGAGATATTGTTGAACTGAATCAAGCAGCCTGTACAAGTTCATTCATTTTAGCCACTTTTATCTTTTTTCTTCACTTCTCAAATCTTTTACTATATTCCTTCCCTTCTATAATTCTATCCCCATTTTCATCCGATTAAATTTCTGAATAGAGCCTTCTTCATTCTACAAATCTATCTGATGATGGAAAATGCTGAAATATGTTTGTGGAATTATTTTTTTCTCAATAGTTTAATGGCATTGCTAATGCTGAAAGTTTTATGTATGACATTTCAACAAATTTTAATTCATTTTATAGAAACTTTTATATCAATAAATTAAATTTTATAAAAATTGACAATCCATAAACTTTTCATTAATATAAATATTTTTATTTCTAGCATTTAAAAAGCTCTGAAACTGTTGCAGTTCAATCGGTATGTTATTAAAATGATTTAAAATTTAAAAAATTGTATTTTAAATTGCTTTCTTGTTATATTTGTTATTTATTGTATTTTTGATTATATTCATTGAATAATTATTTTTTGATAATATGCAAATATAGATGTTTTACTAAAAATTGGAAATCTTTTTTAAATATTTGATTTTAATTTCAAGTTATTAATAGATTCTTATTTTTATTCTTTACTTGAATCTAACTAGGATAATTTATACTAACCAAATATTACAAGCCAAATGGTGCCATCATCATCTAAATTTAAAGTATTTAATTATTAATTCAACAGATGATAGCACTATAGACTTGATTTAAAAGTAATTATTAAAATTACAATTTAATTATAATTTATCATACTAGGAGCTGTTTGTCTTATTTTTATTTAGTATTTTTTTCCATGATTTGGTGATATTTAATTAATATCATTTCTATTAAAAGTTTAAGAAAGTATTAAGAGTTAAAAGAAATATGTTATTTGTAAATAAGGCATCAAATCATTATTATGTATAACTTTAAAAATGACTTGATACAAAAGGAAATTCAAAACTATTATATATGAAATAGGTGAAATTATTTTAAAGTTGTAGTTAGTTTTTCAAATTTAAAAAAATTGCATATTATTTAAACAGCATTTTCCAACATGCAAAGTATATCTTTTTGGATAACTTGAAAGAGTATGAAGTAATGAGTTAGTTTTTGAATTTACTGTTTTACAGTAGTGCAGAAGCAGAGAGTTGCAAAGATACAGCAAAAATTAGTGAATATTTTTCCAAATGATTTCCACATAAATGCAGATTATCATAGGCTTCGTATATTTTAATAAATATTTGTCTTAATTATTTTATAAAAATACAAGATTATGATAAATTTTTCGTAAAAAAAAAGGCTATACTGCTAAAGTTTGAAAACTGCTAATTTCAAAAATTAAAAAATAAACTTTCTAACCAATCAGTCAAACAAATGTTTCTTATTTATAATGTATAAACTAGTTTGGATCTTTGTTGTGTAATTATTTCATATAATATGTAATAAAGATTAAAAAAAAATTATTTGAAAAATATTGAAAGTCATTAAAACTTTTTAAATATCTCCAGATAATTAAGTATGATAGTAATTTTATAAAAAATAACTAATTGATATTTATTATATAATTTAAATATATATACAGTATATTGCAATTTAAAACTTAACAAAATTTTTCAATATTTCTGGAAATTATAGGCTAGAGGAACTTTTCGAAGAAAAGAAATATGTCATTCCTTAACTCATCATTTATATCTCTGTATGAGAGATTTCAGTTACAATCTTGGAGAAGATGTAGAAATATATTTTTCTCTTTATGATGCTCAGCAAACTGAATATATCAGGTAAATATCTCTCTTTTTCTCTGTGGACATATGCATAATGGCTGCCAGATAATATAATCAACAAAAGATAATATATGATTTTCACTGTGTGTAGTGTTATATATATATATACAGTATATGTAATAAAATGACATCATATTGCATTTTATTATAAAAAGTTTTGCAAATTAACCTGTTCAGTGCTATCGAATTTTTCTAATTAAGCCTAATCAATATGCAAAAAAAAAAAAAAATAGTAAATTCCAATATCTTGCTTAGTTAGTTAATTAATTAGTCAAAAATTGACAAAAATTTATTAAAATATTGTCATTTTTTTAATAAAATATGTTTATTGATATGTTTTTTCTTCATTTTAATAATTTTTATTTTAATATTTTATAAATTTTCAAATTTATAACAAAAAATATAACATAACATACAAATACATTATAGCTATTATGTAGTATTGTGGATGAAAATCGTCCACAATCCTACATAAACAGCTATAATATTTTCTAAACATACAAATATATTATAGCTATTATGTAGTATTGTGGATGAAAATCGTCCACAATCCTACATAAACAGCTATAATATTTTCTACTTTACTCTAATTGGCCTTGAGATAGTTTCTTGACACTCTACATCCAATACCACAAAGAGGGCAGGAAAGTAGGCTTGGCTGCAATTTCCCGCGAAACAACCGGCCGTCATAAACAATAAAAATGTCACACCCCTTTTTATTGCCTAGAGTTGTTACATTACGATTTTCTCATATTTTACAAAATTATCTGTAAAAGTAAAGCAATAAATGACCAAATAAGTAAAAATATTCTATATTTTAACAGAATTAACCAAAATTTTCGTATTATTGGCAAAATTTTTTCAGTTTTATAAATTTTACAGTTCATCATAGTAAAATTCCATATTTTGCTTAAAATTTCAAAAATAAATTTATCTCACCCCAAAATAAAAATAAGATAACTAAATTATGATAGAATAGAAAACAGAATTGATAAGATTCGATGAAAAATAATCCAAATTTTACGAATACAATCTATTCTCATTTTCTATATTTAGAACGGAATTAAAAAAGAAATTTCAGCAATCGGAAAATTTAGGACCCACCATCAGAGGCACCTATTTTCACCAAATAAACACAAAAAAACCACTCCACGATAGTCCACTGTATAATTCGAAATTGAATTTTATTTATATTGCTTTTTATTATTTTTTAACATTTTTTTGTTCCACCATCTTGACGTCTTTTCACATCAATGGCACTAAACCGGTTAAAAATTATTAAACTAAAAATAAATTTGTTATTTAAGTTCAAATTCATAATTATTTTTTGGAGTTTATTAATGGTTATAATTTAAAATAGTTGTTTTAATTAGGTATGAATTATTACAAAGTCTATTGAATGAATTTTTGATAATGTTTAATATACAATGATAAGAACAGCACTACTTAGCAGTAAAGAAAAGAGTTTTATTTATCAAACTTTGCAAATGTTTTCGGTCCTAGACCATCATCAGGCACAATTTCAATATTAACGGAATTCTAAATTAGAATGTTACAGGCACATCTATAGTTTGATTACGATTTTAGAATAAATTTGTTTGAATTTAGAGTTTCAAAATACAATCTGGTTAACATATAAATATAACCTACATTACAACTAAGGTGTAGTTAACAACTAACAATTACATGTTATTAAATTAAATTATAAAGTAAAAGATGTAATTAAATTAAATTCACTGTTTATCAGTTATACAACCAGTCTATTAATCTACATTTTTATTAGTTTCAATCAGTTCTTCTTTATCACTATTAGTATTGTTTACTTAGCGCGTACTTCCAGGCATCCGATGGCTCCTAAGCTAGTTTATCATTTATTAATCCTTCCTTCTCTTTCCTTTTTATGATATCCAATGATTCAGTGATTGTTGGTTGTGTATGGGGGAGGATTTTTTTTATTATTTCCACTTTTTCCCATTGAATATCTATGTCCTTAGCATACGCCTCTTGTGCAAGCGAGGTAGTTAACTTGGCTTGTTCTATATCTTTTTTTATGCTCTTGTAGCCTCTTAGATAATTTTCTAGTTGTAACCTCCCACATAAGCTTTCTTTTCGTTTTGTTCTACTTCTTTTAAAGGTATTCTGTATACCCTTTTACGTTTCAGGTCTTTAAGGGGGTCTTTGTCATTTTCGGATGGCATTAAAGACAGTAGTGGCTCTCCTAGGGGCTATCTTTTTATTCCTATCTTTTGCTATTTTCTTTACGACATTTAAGTCCTTTAGATGGTAGGGACAGGCATATACTCTCCTTGGCTATTCCTCTCCGATCTCGTTATATTATTGTCAGTAGAAAGTTTCCTTTTTACTTGCCTTAGTATCTGTGCTAGGCAGCACGGATATGCGAGATCGTTCCTGGCACAGATACTAAAGCAGGTAAAAAGGAAACTTTCTACTGACAATAATATAACGAGATCGGAGAGGAATAGCCAAGGAGAGTATATGCCTGTACCCTACCATCTAAAGGACTTAAATGTCGTATAGAAAATAGCAAAAGATAGGAATAAAAAGATAGCTCCTAGGAGATCCACTACTGTCTTTAATGCCATCCGAAATGACAAAGACCCCCTTAAAGACCTGGAACGTAAAAGGGTATACAGAATACCTTTAAAAGAAGTAGAACAAAATGAAAAGAAAGCTTATGTGGGAGGTTACAACTAGAAAATTATCTAAGAGGCTACAAGAGCATAAAAAAGATATAGAACAAGCCAAGTTAACTACCTCGCTTGCACAAGAGGCGTATGCTAAGGACATAGATATTCAATGGGAAAAAGCGGAAATAATAAAAAAAATCCTCCCCCATACACAACCAACAATCACTGAATCATTGGAGATCATAAAAAGGAAAGAGAAGGAAGGATTAATAAATGATAAACTAGCTTGGGAGCCATCAGATACCTGGAAGTACGCACTAAGTAAACAATACTAATAGTGATAAAGAAGAACTGATTGAAACTAATAAAAGTGTAGATTAATAGACTGGTTGTATAACTGATAAACTGTGAATTTAATTTAATTACATCTTTTACTTTATAATTTAATTTAATAACATGTAATTGTTAGTTGTTAACTACACCTTAGTTGTAATGTAGGTTATATTTATGTTAACCAGATTGTATTTTGAAACTCTAAATTCAAACAAATGTATTCTAAAATCGTAATCGAACTATAGATGTGCCTGTAACATTCTAATTTAGAATTCCGTTAATATTGGAATTGTGCCTGATGATGGTCTAGAACCGAAAACGTTTGCAAAGTTTGATAAATAAAACTCTTTTTCTTTACTGCTAAGTAGTGCTGTTCTTACATTGTATATTTTAGAAGTCAAGCAGTTTGCTAAGTAAATTTTATAAATACAGTGGTACTTCGGATCACGAACGTCTCGGTTCACGAACAAATCGGTCTACGAACACCATTTGAGAACAAATTTTGCGTCGCTTTACGAACGATGCTTCTGTTCACGAACACACATGCACGGAGTGTATGGAGTGCACGTGACTTGCAGCACACAAAACCCTGCGCATAGCCTCATCTCCAGCAACAATCCAGTTCACCTAGCTCATATGGGTACAGTAAAGTTCCAACAAGTATTGATATTTTAGTTTTTTTCTTTATTTAATTAAATTTATCCCTTATTATGGCTCCCAAAAAAGTTAAAAGTATTAGTGAAGGTGGTGTTAAACATGCTTTCTTCTAATATTACTGTTATATTTATTCCCTTTCTGTATTATTTCCACACATAAAGCCATAACATGTTAAAATTTTTTTCTAGGACAAAAAAAGTATTATTTGGATTTACATTAATAGCAATGAGAAAAATTGATTCGGATTACGAACTTTTCGGATCATGAACAGGGTCAAGGAACAGATTGTGTTCGTGAACCGAGGTATCACTGTATATGATGTTTAATAATTTATAATCATAAACAATTATAACATTGAAGAATCAGTAACAAGCACTAAAGCAGTTTTAAATTTGTTTAGTCACAAAAGTATAACATTTTTGGTTGGCTATCCAATCTTCCTCAGTATTTCATAAGATTATAGATACCTCAGTTTTACAGCATTTATAAAAAGTAATTCATATACAAGTTTCCCTGGTTTAAAGTTTAAAAGAACTTGTTCACATATACTTTGTTGCTATGGTTTCACAACAAAAAGAAAAAAAACCAACCAACCAATCTTACAATAGCAACACATTACTAGCTAAAAACAGAAAACAGTTTCTAAATTTGTTAGCTTATATTTATTGAGTAAAAGTTCTCAAAAATTTTGTGAGGACCATGTAACAGATATAAACCAAAATATGAAATATCAAATTTGGAATACAGTGTATGAGAAAGCTTCATAGATTCAGGATAGGAGAATTGACTTGGAAACTTATTTATAACAACAGCAAACAAAATTAGTTAATTTTAACATAATAAAACAAATTAAAGTTACATCTGATGATAAAACATACTATTTACAAGGTTGTTCAATAAGTTCGCGGAGCGCCATCTATTAGTCAAAATTAGAACTAAAACTTCGACGCCATTTTCATATTTGTTCTTTCTTAGAAACACGTCAAAAGTTTCATTTCGATCTGTTAATTTATTCATTGTTTAACCGCCCTTTATATCTAACGTGTTGTGCCTTTTTTTCAATATGGATAAAATTGAGCTTCGTTTGAAGAAAATCGTTTTCCACGGAGATTGTTTGAGGTGTGGGAAGAGCCAGAAGTCGGAGGGAGCTAAATCTGGCGAATAGGCTGGATGTTGCAACAATTCGTACTTCAATTCAGTTATTTTAGCAATGGTTTTTTGAGCTGTGCGCGCAGGTGCGTTATCTTGGTGGAAAATGATTTTCTTCTTCTGTAATCCGGGTCTTCTTTCACGAATTTTTTCGTCTAATTGATTCAAAAGGTTACAATAATAATCCGAATTGATTGTTTTGCCAGTTTGGAGGTAATCTATAAACAAAATTCCTTTTGCATCCCAAAAAACTGATGCTAACACCTTCTTGGCTGATTTTTGCACACGAACTCGCTTCGGCGCCGAAGAGCCGGGTTCACACCACTCCTTAGCCTCCTGTTTTGATTCAGGATCATGATGGTAGACCCAAGTCTCATCCATTGTGATAAATCGACGGATAAAGTCGCTTTTATTCTTCTTAAAACGCTCCAAATGTTGCTGGCAAAGTCGCATCCGAATGTGTTTTTGCTCCATCGTTAGAGAATGCGGCAGCCATTTTGCACATAGTTTTTTGAAACCCAAATTAACACTCAAAATATTGCTCACTGTGCCCAATGAAATGCCTAAAGCCTCTGCTAAATCTCTTTCAGTCAATCGACGGTCTTCCAATACCATATCCGGTATTTTTCCGATGATTTCCGGTGTTGATGCAGTTTTTGGACGTCCCTCTCGCAGATCGTCTTCAAGGCTGGTACGACCACTTTTGAACAAACTAGCCCACTTGCAAACCATTGTTTTTGAAGGAGCAGATTCACCCAACACATTCACCATTTCGGTATGAATTTCCATTGCCTTTAAACCTTTCTTTACAAAGAATTTAATAACTGCACTTTGCTCAATTTTATCCATATTGAAAAAAAGGCACAACACGTTAGATATAAAGGGCGGTTAAACAATGAATAAATTAACAGATCGAAATGAAACTTTTGACGTGTTTCTAAGAAAGAACAAATATGAAAATGGCGTCGAAGTTTTAGTTCTAATTTTGACTAATAGATGGCGCTCCGCGAACTTATTGAACAACCTTGTAAATCTAGGAGAACAGTACTGAAGTCACATAAACAATTAGACTTAATAGACCAGAACAAGATAATACATTGGACTGATAAAATTCAGTGTGTTATCTCATTCTGGTTTATTAAGTCTAGATTTAAATATGTTTTATCTTTTGGTAAAATTCCATTACATTAACCAATTGAGTTCCGGATGGTTTAAATGTTAGCAGTCATGCTGTGCCAGCCATGTTCTGGAGTTAAGTCTAACGATATTGAGAAATTTATAAATCGTCATATCACGCTTATTTTTTGTCGAAGAAATCTGTAATTTTTACAGTTTATACCTTCCTTTTATTAAAACAATTATTTTTTATTTATTCATTAGATTTTTTAAACCAAATTTAATTCTACTTTTTTTTCAATTTTTTAGGCATCCACTCAAATTATTATGGCTGTTTGATAGCAATTTCCATCCTGAATAAAATAAGCCATGAATGATGTATTTCCATCCATAATTTGATGAAATTTCATTAAAATTTAGTAAATTAGTAATGCATCCTAGTTTCCTTAGCAAATTTTCACTGTGAATTCTCTTCTAAAAAATGCTTAAATTTATATTAGTTATTATTTTTGATCAATTATTTATATTAATTTATATGTTTATTCGACATTTTGTGAGGTCTTCGACAATATAAAACACAGGCTTATGGCCTACCTGCGGTCAGTGGAATGAGGACAGGTAACGAGACTGAGACAATGATGAACACAGAGACTACGTTTGTAACAACAAACAACTTCCTTTATTGGAGAGAGAGAGAGAGTTTTACAATAATATACCCGACAACTATGGTCTGAGGATAAATACCTTGAGTGGGCAGTTTTCACTTATTCTGAGGATCTTCTGCTTTTAGCTCGGATGTTTGAAGTCTCTCCTTCTGATTGATGTGGATCTTCGTCTTCTCTGCGGTGCGGGCAATGACAGTTTTTGGTTGAGGAACAGTGAATGTAAAATGGTGACCACTGAATAAGTCTCTGAGGTCAAAGTATTGTTGTATCCAACTGCACTTTAGTTGGAGTGGATGGGTAGATTTCTTCCCCTCGATTTTTGTTGACCGATGCTCTGATTGGCAGGAACCGACTGACTACTTCATCGATCGGGATCCGACTTGTTCTTCTCTCCCTTTTCGCAACAACCAACTACCAACAACCCCTATGCAGGCGGCCGATCCTTTTTTTAACCTTCGCCGAGCCCGGGACTTAAAATGTGACATTTCATCCAAATTCTCGGACCACGGTGCTTTCAGGCTATTGTTTATTATTTTCTTCTGCAGGTGGGGTCCACTGTGTTAGTCTCTGAACACCTGTACAAGCATGATCTTTCGTCTGCGATACATAATCTCTTTTTGTTTCGACATTTACAATCCTAGGGATGAAGTTTCGCACAAAATAGCGCAGATCGGTCAATGCTTAACTGTCCTTTTAAAAATACTTGTAAGAAACCACTTGCTTTATGTGTATAAGATAATTCAGAAAGCACTATTAGCAAGGAATACAGTTTATTGCTATATAATGTTTTTGGACCCTGTCATGGTCCCTCCTCAGTATAAGTCTTTTATTAGTCTGTCTTAAATACTGTCCTTTTAATCTTAAAGTTCTTTGTTCTCTCTTTCTCATCTATGGAGGACTGAGCATTTTGGGCCAGCTGTGGGATAAACACAGCGGTCTATTCTTTAACATGCATGCCCGTTGAATTATGGTGAGGAGGGAAGTGGCATTCTATAGCAAGCCCGAATTCCTTGTCTCCACAATTTCAATAGGTTTGTGTTTTATTATGCAAAATATTTCACGTTTTTGTTAGAACAAATTTCCTCCCACAATAATAGCTATAATATTAGCTTTTCTTACCCATATTGGTTCAGAATATACTTTTCCTGCCAATAAGAGAGAGTATTCAGCTTAGTAGGTAGAACAGAAATTTTCCGGGAAGGAATTTGCCAGACATCTGAGCGAGCGTACCATGCCCATATTAAAATTAAAAATAATAATTATAAAACAGAAAAATTTTTTAATCGGTATTTGATAATAATAAATGTAATTTGCAATATGTAGTAATTCTAAAGAAGCTTTTCGAAATTTATATATTAGTGCAAAATAATTTCTTAAAACAACCATTTACATGTTATCACATTCCAAACTATTGCCATGTTACCATAGCAAAAGCACACCCATGCAGGGCATCCTCCCATTTCCTTGCTGTCTATTCATGGCAAAGGCACTCAAGGAGTTAAATTAAACAAATAAAATTATTTTTAATTAAATGCTACTCACAGTTTAAAATAGCATTTTGTAATACAGTAAGACCCTGTTTAATGTGGGGGATATGTTTCAACAAAACCAAGCGCTAAATGAAACAGTGTTAAATGAGATCATCTTAACACATAAATAATGGGGATAGGTGAAATAAAACAATGAATAAAAAAATATACGTATCTTTTTTTTTACTTTTATTTTGTAATATGTATTACATTAATTATAGACATTTTTTATTGCTAATATTGATTTGTATAGTATTACATTAATTATAGACATTTTTTATTGCTAATATTGATTTGTATATTACATTAATTATAGACATTTTTTATTGCTAATATCGATTTGTATTACATATATTATTACTATTATATTACATTAATTATAGACATTTTTATTGCTAATATCGATTTGTATTCGTAAATCATTCATGAAAATCAAAAATATTTGAGTAAATAATTTATGCAACAAAAAGTGTCAAATGAGGAAGAACTTTCCTTATTTGACACTTTTTGTTTTTTCATTAATAACTAATCTAATGTCGTTTGCCTTTTCCTCTTTCGTTTAGAAAGCAATTGTTAATAACAAGATATCATATCCATGACACTTCTTCTTGCCTTTGAACATCTATCAAAATTTGGATAATTTTGTATAAACTAATCCATAATTTCCGTAATAGTGGTTTAACTTTTTTTGAGAAAATCCATTGCAAGTTCCTTTTGCTCCTCATCTTCAGAAATGCTAACTTCCTCCTCTATGTGTGATTTTGGATTTATGTGAGTATAAGAGATTGAAAAACTGCACCAAATGAATTAATAAAAAATATAGAATTTGAAAAACCGTGTTATATCGAAACAGCATTAAACGGAGCAGCATTAAGCGGGGTCTTACTGTATGTAGAAATTCAATTAGTACTGTCAAAAAAAATTGTGAATTTACTTAATGCTTACCATATTAGAATCATAACAATTTGCCAACAGAGTTCTGATTGAAACATCAACTTATAAAATATTGCAACAGCACAAAAAATAAATATATTTATTTTTTGTGCTGTTGTTATTTTAAATAAATTTTAACTCATAGTTAGGCTTTTGCAATACTTTTATTTTAGATTTGCAATAAAATTCAAATAATTTTCTGCTTCCATTGATAAAAATATGAAAAATTTTCATGAATAATCAATAAATTTGTGGTGTTATTAGAATTAATGATGTAATATGTGATATGAATTAATGATTTGATAATGTATTTGTTTGTTATAATCAAAATAAAATACAAAATAATTATTAATTATTATTGCATTTAATTATTAATTATTATTATATTTTTTAAAACTTTGATGAACAATAGTTATTTTATATTAATTTAAATTTTATGAAATGTTTAAGTGAATGACTACATCATTAAAATATTCTATACCTAAATAATGATATCATTACCAGGAATTCTGACAGTCTTTCATTCACAACAGAACATTGTTAATAGAAAGTAAATAAATATGCAATAAAAAGTTTAATTATGACAAATAACATTTTAAGAAACATTGCACTTAAGCTTATTTGCATATTGATCTGATAAAAATAATTTTTTGGTCAAATTAGCATTAAATCATGAAAAATGACAGCTTCTATCTACATTCAATGGATTTTTACAACTGCTAACTAGAATAAACATGAAATATTAATATTGAAAGTTAAATAATAATTAAAATAGAAATAAAATTATTTTATGCTTTATAAATCAATTGGAAATATTTGATTCTTCGTAAATTAGTCAAAGATATCCACTATCAACTTTTTATGCAGATAAGGAGCAAATACTAGTATCTCCTTTCTAACATAATAAAAATAAAAAACATCACTAATCTCCATAGTAGAGGAATAGAATACAGTATGCTATTAAAACCTGTTCCTCTGCTATTGAACTTAGAGACATCTTTTTTTATTTTCATATGGAAACATCTATTTATAATCTAATTTCTATACTCACTTAACTTTTATTTAATGCACAAGTTTTTTATCCCAATTAGTATGTTATAGAGAAGTATATTTATATATTTATTATTGAATTTTGAAAATCAAGCAATTAAGCTCAACAAGATTTTCTTGAAATATACCTAGCCCTTGATTTGCATGGCACTCAATTTACACAATTTTGCTTTTACATGGTTTTTAAATGAAAACAAAAATATTTTTTTTGGATTTTATTTTGATTGTTTTGCATTATGCCATTTATAAAATTTTTTGGGTTTTATTTTGATTGTTTTTTGCATTATGCCATATATTTATGTTTTATTTTGATTGTTTTGCATTATGCCATTTATAAATTTAAAAAAGAATTTTATTTTGATTGTTTTGTATTATGCCATTTATAAATTAAAAGAGCGTTTTATTTTGATTGTTTTGTATTATGCCATTTATAAATTAAAAGAGTATCAATAAATAACAATTTGTGGGTTACGAGTTTTGTAGAGATTAATAAAGAGTGAATACAGTTATATTTCATATAGTCTCATAGATGGAGATTAATAAAGAGTGAATACAGATATATCTTGTAAAGTCCAATTTATTTACATACACAAAAAAAAATAATCTTGTATCACTATAACTAAATTCAATACAAAATCCGATAATTATCTCATACAATACTATCTTATTTCAGAATAACTCACAGTTCTTAGTCCACTTTCGCTTTCACAGTAAATTCAATACAAAATCCGATAATTATCTCATACAACACTAATCTATCTTCACTATAACTAAATCGAAAACAAAATCCGATAATTATCTCATACAACACTAATCTATGTCTTTACTAAATTCACTACAAAATCCGATAATTATCTCATACAACACTAATCTATGTCTTTAATGTAACTCACAGTTCTTCTTAGTCCACTTTCGGCTTTCAGTTTATCGCTGAACTTTCGCTTTATCACTCACTATTAACTTTTACTGTCCAAGTCTCGCAGTTCAAAGACAGTTCTTCTTAGTTCACTTTCACTTTCACAATTTATCGCTCACTATTAACTTTTACCATCTCATACAACACTAATTTATGTCTTTATTTCAGAATAATTCACAGTTCTTCTCCACTTTCGCTTTCACAATTTATCGCTCACTATTAACTTTTACTGTCTAAGTCTCATAATACTAATTTATGTCTTTAATTCAGAATAACTCACAGTTCTTCTTAGTCCACTTATTTTCACAATTTATTGCTCACTATTAACTTTTACTGTCCAAGTCTCGCTTGCCTTTAATTCAGAATAACTCACAGTTCTTCTTAGTCCACTTTCACTGTGTCTTTATTTCAGAATAACTCACAGTTCTTCTTAGTCCACTTTCGCTGCTTTCAGTTTATCGCTGAACTTTCGCTTTATCACTCACTATTAACTTTTACTGTCCAAGTCTCGCAGTTCAAAGACAGTTCTTCTTAGTTCACTTTCACTTTCACAATTTATCGCTCACTATTAACTTTTACCTCCACTTTCGCTTTCACAATTTATCGCTCACTATTAACTTTTACTGTCTAAGTCTCAACCCAGTTCAACTAAACTCAACTCAGGCTTGCAACTCGCCTATTTATGCTTGAATGCTTTTATTGTTTTTATTTGTACAGAATATTGTTAATTTGTTTTTTTGTACCATATTCGATATTAATTAAAGTTTGTTTTCATTTTCAAAAATAAATTGAAAAAGGATAAGCATTAAACTGTCTCTAAAAATTAATGAACCAAAATTCCCTTTTTTTCCTTTAATCCTTATCTCATTTTACACAGTTATAAAGAACATATCCTCGACTTTTCATTATCTTCTTTAGATCGATTTACACGGTTTACAGTTTAATTGAACATATCCTTCTATTTTGTATGAATTCTGCGACTCGTTTTACACGGTTTTGATTTGCACGATTTTTCCAGGAACGTATCTACCGTGTAAATCGAGGGCTGAGTGTATTTTGAAGATTATCTGGGATTATTAATTTCCCAATTACGCCAAATAATCCAAAATTATAAATGAGCAGGTTATAAAAACATTACCAACACTTGGTCTTTTGCTATGAATAACTTATAATACTTTTTCAGCATATGTTCTCAAATAATAATTTTTATAGTATACAGGAATATCTTGATTATCGCAGTTATTATTGCCACGAAAAATACCACAATAATTGAATCCTCAATAATCAGGATAAATAATGAATGCAAAATGGGTGATCATTGCCAGGATTTTTCAAATCTATTGATTAAATTTTATATATGAGGTAAAAAAGAAATATGTTAAATGTGCTAATCTTCTAAGCTGATCACTACGTTTCTTCTTGATAACTGTAGATTTGATATCATCATTGTTTCTTTTGGCTTTCATTGTAGGGGTAAATAAGAAGAGAAATAAATATCCACATGCAATACCAGTTTTAGAGGTCCTGGTGCCCCAATGCAGCTTCCTTGTAACAGCTACTCAGCACCCTTACAATATTGAGAAAATGATAATTTTGGTGCCCTCCTTCCTAAGGCACCCTGATACAGTGCACCATCATCTTACCGGGTTAAGCTGACCTTGTCCATATGTACTTGAGGCAAAGGTGGACAGTTACTGGTGAGCAGTGAGCAGATGCCATCAGATAAAAATGAAGTGCTAAAGAGAACTACCTAAAGAGTAAATGTAATTCTGGTTGCATATGTAATGGGCTATATCTTGAGACTGTGATAATTCGAATTTGGAGTGCAATAATTGGAATTTTGGTATCAGATTATCGCGATAAATCAAGAATCACAATAATCGAGGTATTTTTGTAGTAATATCTCATTCTTTTTTGTTAAAACCCAAATTTCTTAAAAGGCTTTTTTGATGATATTTAAATATCACGTAGGAAAGCAACTTGCTCTTTATCATATATGTAATAAAATAAGCTCACTTA
>AYEL01084509.1:0-25198 GCA_000484575.1 Olivierus martensii
TTTGATGATGGTATGAGACGCAATTCCTGGTAAGTTATTAATTTAGATGATGAACAACGATGTAAAATATGAAAATATATATTTCTTAAACAGTTAGTATTGGGGTTATTCATTGTGAGGTTTTCTAATGGCTGGAATCTCGCAAAGCAAGAACCAGTTACCATATTTTACATATAGTTAATACTTCGAATAGTGCGAAATTCGTGGAACCAATTATTTGTACTAATCGAGGCCTACCTGTAATTTGTGAACCAATTATTCGTATTAATTGAGGCTTACCTGTATCTTATTAGGAAAAGTAAAATCCACTTGGATAATGCTTTTAATGAGCATGATTTGGCATTATATATACATTTTACTTGAAGTTTAGCAAAGTATATATACTGTTTGTATTTAACTCTTTCGAGGGTGACCAACAAAGATGATCTTTAACGCTCTATATTTGATTTATTATTATTCAGTGTGGAAAGTGAACAAATGTAATATAATTAATACGATGTTTTACATACAAAACAATAAAAAATTTAAATATTTGAGAATTCTGCCAAGCTTCGGAACGGATATATTGTTGTAAGCGAAAAAAATTACATAATTTCATAAAGGTAAGTCATAGCTTATTTAAATTGATTGCATTCGATTCGGAATGATAAGATGCGTCTAAAATCGCTTAAAATATCTGATTATCTATAAAATTTTTGCAGAAAATCATAAAGAAACATGATTTTGAGTCCCAACTTTGGAGCCCCATAACTTGAGAATGGGGCTTTTGCTCCTCATGGGACCTTCACCAATGATCTCAGGAGCCTTTAGTTAGGGGGTAAGATAAAGGGGGATCGAAATTCCTCTGTAATTTTTAATACTGTTGTACCAAATTTTACATTCTACCCTAAAACTCTTAACTAAAACACAAATCAACAATATTGTTGTGTTAAAGATTCATTCCAAAAACTACTACTGGTATATCTCGGATTTCAAAACAAGTTTTCAAAATGGCGGCGTGCACCAGTTTAAATACTGTATGTGTGGAGAAATTTATAATTTCATCGTTCATATTTTCAAAGCCAGCACCAGATAGAAGTACAGTCCTTTTGGAAAGTTTTCTCTACTCATCGTCATTTTTCGATCGGTACTATTTTTATTAATATGGCGGTAATGTAAAATTCTACCAATTTTTCTTTGGCCTGATGATGCATAGAGTTGCTGAAACTTGGTTGTTTTCAAAAACTTGAGCTAAAGAGCTGATACTAAGGAAAAGCTTGGGAAAGTTCAAGCATCCAAGTTTTTTGATAAATATTTATTAATTCATTGTGCTTGAAAATTCACTAATTATTAGCCAACTTAATTATGGCCCTAATGAACACTTTGTAGGGGTTATCTTTAGGGATTCATCATCCTTTTTTTTAATTTATCTTTATAATTATGATTATTTGTTTTCATTTTTGCACATTGTCTGGCACAGCTTGATATAAGGCCCTTGTGTCATTAAATGCCAACCAACCAAACAATTTACCTTTATATCATAAAATTAACATCAGGTCCTGACACCAGGTATAAGTTTTACAGTGATAGTCCAGCATTAATAAAACTACATGCAATATTCAGGATATGGCCAATTCATTGTGTAGTGCATGGATCAGCAGATCTAAGGTCCAGAATAGGAGAATTGATTTAGAGACTTAATTAACAAATAAAAATATTCTATTTAAACAATGTTAACAACAAAAATATAGAGAAGAGTATATAAAGAATATGATTAGTCGTTAAATTGTAGATTAAATAGATAATTATTGATGTACATAGATGAGTTAACTCAATGGAAATTTAAAATAAGATAGATGTAAGTTCCTCTAAGCAAACTTTATACAGGGGATTAAACCATTACCAATTAACCAAACGAATCTAGCCAAACTCCCTCTGGCGGATAAAGTCCATATTAAATTTACTAAACGATTATTATTTTATTAAATTTAAGCTACAGTGCCACCATCTGTTGGATTAATAATTTTTAATTCCAACAGATGGTGGCACCGTAGCTTAAATTTAAAAAATAATCGTTTAGAAATTTAATATGGACTTTCATCCGCCAGGGGGAGTTTGGCTAGATTCGTTTGGTTAAGATGCAAGTTCTATTGAAAGTTTCTAGATCTTTGAATAATGGGAGAGCTATTTGATCCATGAGAATATACCTGGGAGAGAGATTACGCTTCGTTATGCATTCTATTGGACTCTTGTGTGACAGTATGGAAAACAGCTTTCCTTTTGTAATTACTAGGGATTGTCTTTTTCCCGGATTTTGGTAATCCCGGGATTTCCCGAGATTTTTGTAGATGGAATTAAAACTGAATATTTCACAGCATTTTATATATTCATATATATATATGCAAATTGAAACAAATTCAAAATTTACTTTTCAGAAAATTAACATTTTCTTTTTAAACCATGACAGATTAGTGAGTAGTGACTACATTGTTAAAAAAATTTATTTAACTTTAGTTTATTTTGAGTCTGATTTGGCAATTGACATTTAATATGAACATAAAAACACAGGCAATTTACACTTTTATTGCTGAGTCTAGTTCTAAGTTTGTTTATAAATAGTCCTGCAGCCAAAAAGGACCTTTCAGCTTCTGCAGTTGTTGGTAGTATAGATTCAAGAGCGTTCATTCATTTTATTACATTTGTTTTTTTTTCACTAGCTGCCTCAAAGATTTCGAACGACTTGGATATATTCTTTGCAATTGATTGACTTTCAGCTTCATTTTGAGGATCTTTAATAGAAACACATTCAGTTTGTTTTTTGATTTGACGTGCCAATTTCTCACAAAGAGTCTGCTCATTCTGCTGTCTTTCGCTCTCTGCATCACCCTTTTCCTCGCAGTTGGAATGAGATGAATCAGAAGAAAACCCATGACAAGTTACTGTGCGAATTTCAAATGTTCCAAATTATTTAAACAATTTTCGTTAACCTAATTACTTGAGTTTTCTCGAATGCTGCTATATATATATATATATATATATATATAATGTGTATGTATTGTGTAAGTATGTAAGTATTGATTATTAAAGTCAATAATTCAGACCAGGAAATCCAGGGATAAATCGAATGCTGCTATATATATATATAATGTGTATGTATTGTGTAAGTATGTAAGTATTGATTATTATCGCAGCCAAAATCATCCCAGGATTCCAGAATCCCGGGAAACAATCCCTAGTAATTGCATCTTGAATTCTTCTTCAGCCTCAACTGGCAGAGGAAGAAGTTAACTCTAGGACGGATATTCAACCCATCGATCACAGTCGACTAGTCGATTGCGATGCAATTTTTGGTCGATCTCTTGTTTATTCCTCCCAAGTTGATTCCTCCCTACAAATTTAATTAAAACTGAAAACATAATAATTTATTTATCATTATTTTGTATTATTTTTTAATTCTCTTTAAGTGTATTGCTATTGTTTATTTATTTTTCGTTAAAATTGTGAAATCACTAATTTTATTATCATTTGGAAGTATACACACAAAAATTTTCCAATATTAACTGATATTATGTCAAAAATTCTATTGTTTTTTTGGATTGACATACATGTCAGAATCCTGCATTTTCAAATATGAACATCAAAAAAAAAATCAAGAAACCAAATTACAAATGATCATTCGGATGATTGTTTGCGATTGGCCACTTCTTCATATCAGCTTGATAATGAAAATATTGCAAGCTCCAAACAATGCCAAATTTCACATTAACTTTTTTTTAATCAACCAGCATTTTCTATAACTTATGAGTCTGTAATCAATCTGTTTTTCTAACTTTGGTTTTCTAAAATAGAGAAATAAATATTTTATTTCAACATATTTGTTTTATTTGTTCAATTAAAATAATTAAAAGTGATAAATAAATTTTTAAATACACAAATAAAGTTTTTAGGGCCTAGAGAATGGGTCTTCCAAAGTGAGCAAGTGCATTTAACTCCATAGTTGTACATAATCAGATATCAGGTTGAGGGGAACATGATCTTTATAAGAGAGTACAGATCGTTTCAAATATCTTGGCCGACTTCTGCGCGTAACGAAAGTTGCGTGGGGCTCTGAAAAACACGTAGAAATCACAAAATATTACCAACTAGTAGAAACATACTAAAAGTGGACTGTGAAAGGAACAATACAGTTAACAAAACACCCTTTTCCAACCCTTTTATGAAGCAATGAATTCGTCTTGTTATTGCACATGTCTTTTCCCTCGGCTAAGATATTTGAAATGACCTGTAGATCACCAAATAACTTAGTGTAGAAGAGTAGCTTGCATAACAAAAAAGGTTGAACACCACTGATCTAGAAGGAACCTTTCTCTTTCTTCTTCTCAGTTCCCTCATTTGTCCTCCCTTTTATTTAGTGATTGTTCATCAATGAAGGTAGAATTGTTGTGGTCCTTTTTTGGGGGATTGCCTTATTATTGGTTTTTTTTATCTTTTACTCTTCCTTACTCTATCCCCTGAAGGGTAAACCCATCTGATCAGGAGTGTAGGTCAAGAGGTCCAAAAAGGAAATTGACTTACAAAGCATTTTCACATATGTCAAGAAAGTGTTTATTTTCCTCTTTTCTCAAAAAAAAAAAAAAAACTCATTTATTTACTCTTTTCCTCATCAAGAAAGAGTTTGTTCTCTCTTCCTCAAAACCTGGGAAACATCCCTTTCTGTGCCCCTCAAGAAAGAGTTTTTATACTCTTTCCTATGGATTGAAAAGAAAGGAAAGATGGTAAAAAAAAAGAATGTGTTTGAAATTTGTTTTGCTTCTGCTTTCCCTCTGATAATTTCTCTCTTTTCTGCCTCCTCACAAAAATATAATCAATAAAAATTTTACATATAAAACACTTGAGTATAGTAAAATGATTACAATATAAAATAATAAACATGATATAATAATAATAAAAATAATGACAAAATTTTAGTTTAGACAGAACATATGTAAATGTATAAAATGCAATTGGCATATAAAGATGTGATCAGTATTGGATTTGTAGGGATCCTACAAGTTTGTGCTTTATTTTTGTTTCATGATATATAGATCATCTGAGCTAAATTGCACTAAATACAATGTTCATAAAAAATAAAAATGATGTGTAATAGAAAGCAAAGAAATCTGGTATATAATATCAGACTTCTTTGCTTTCTATTATACCAATACATTCAATACCCAATAATAATAATCAAAAACCTTAAAATGATGATTGATAAAATCAAACAAAATAATAAGTAACAACATTAATTCCCATTAAAAAACATAAATGTAAAATATTACTTCATAAAATTAGTGTAAAAGCCCATAATTCATATAAAAGAAAATTGTTTTTTAGGGATAGTTTATCTGATAAGAAAGGCCATAATTATTAATATTCTTTCCAAATAAAATATTAAAAAGTGATTAGAAATATAACAATTACTATAATAAGCCATAAACATTTTCGCAGTAAAATAAGGAAAGGCACTCTACTAAAATATGTTTCAAAGTAAGTTCACAGGTTGCAAAGCTCAAATTTCATGCATATGCAGCTACATTTTTAAAAAATTATCATTTTTCTTCTTTCTCCTTAATATATGAAAATTAGTATATTTTAAACCTTTGTCTATTAGACCCCTCTTTCATTTTTGTTATCATAAAGTATTTTTATGTTGTTTTCCTATGTTATCTCTTGTTATTTAGATATAAATTTCTTATTGTATTTAAATATATATACATCAGATCATCCTTAGATCAGTCTTGGCAAATCAATAGCATGTATGCCAAAGTTTTGCTGGCATGCACCAAATTTTATAACAGTTTTTTTTTATTTTATTTGATTTATCCCTATCTATTTTAAACTTAAGTATTTTTAAACTCATTTATATGCAAGAGATAAAATTAATAAAAATTGTAGTTACAAAATGCAAATATTTGTATTTTTTCTGGCAGTTATCTCTGATAGCTTTGTATTTGTCTGATTTTCTTAATCCAAATAAAGTTATTTTAGTTATTGTGATATTTTAGTGATTTTCTTAATTTTGACATATGAAATATTTTGAGTTTGCCATCACTGTTATGGATAATACTGTTTCATTTTTAATTGTCAAAATACTTTTATAATTAAACATGCTTATATATTAATATGATTTTATTATTTATATGATTATTCTTTATTTTTTAGTCTATATACAGCTTTTTGTCCATCAGTTTAATGTTTTTAGTCATATTTTCCTTGCATCATTTTTGTTTAGTTGCATTTCAAGTTATTTTCATTCCAGATTTATAAAAATTTAAACTCACCAAAGTATTATTTATCCATATATTAAATTTGATCGCTAATACAACTAAATAATATAACATTAATTTATTAATAAATTATTGAAAAAATATGAAATTTTTATATATTGATTATTTGTGTACACAATTAGAAATTTCCAAATTAAAAATAATAATACTCAAAAGCCCTTTAGCAGTCAAAAAATTTTATTCAGTAATGTTTTCAATGCACTTGGTGTCTTCTTCAGCTGCTACAACATGACTAACCCTGCTACACTAGAACAGGAGACCTAACTATATAAAATAAACAACTACGATAAAGATTTAAAAGGCAGGTCTACATCTGGAAGCGCTTTCCTTAATACCACCTGCAGTAAAGCAATACATTTCGTTACATGACTAATCTTCTCAAAAAGAAAAAGAGAGGATGTGTGATAAATTTCACGGAACCAGAAACAATTTCTAGTGCGTGGAGATGGTTATTTAAAATCAGCAAAGCAGACTAAAGGATATGCTACGGTTGGTGTTCGATATTCCCATAAGGGTGCACTGCTTGTTGTGAAAGATTATTACCTTTTTAATTTTAATTTTTTAAAGATTGCAGATAACTATGTATTTTTAATTTGTGATTTTGAATAATTTTTAAAATTTGTATGAGTTTTGTTTATAATATACTTAATGTATTCCTAGAAGATTAGTCATGTAACGCAATGTATGGATTTACTGGCAGGTGGTACTAAGGAGAGTGCTTCCAGATGTAGACCTGCCTTTTAAATCTTTGTCATGTTTGTTTATTTTATGTAGTTAGGTCTCCTGTTCTAGTGTAGCAGGGTTAGTCATGTTGTAGCAGCTGAAGAAGATGCCAAGTGTGTTGTAAACGTTACTGAATAAAATCTTTTGACTGCTAAAGGGCTTTAGAATATTATTTTTAGTATGTGTTTGGTGCAGTCTCATTGAACTTATATTATTTCCAAATTATTTTGCATAAGTTGTTATAATTATTTATTTTCATTTTGAAATTAAATTCAGCCACTGTTAAAATATCTTTTTGATATGTAATTTGACTATTACTCCAAATATATTTGCTAATCTCTTGAACATTTTTACATTGTTATTTATTCAATATCCTACTTATTTTATGTATATTTGTCTTTTCAGATATATTTCCTGTTAATTTTGAAGGAGCCAAGTTAATGGTTAATAAAGGACTAAGTAATCATTTTCAGATCAGTCATACATTAAATATGAGTTCAATTACTCCATCAGGATATAGGTTTGGTGCCACATATGTTGGTTCTAAACAGTTTAGTCCAACTGAGGTAATAAAATTTTTAATCTGATTAGTTTATTTTTTTTTTTTTACAAATACAATAAATTATTTTATTAGTTGAGTTAATTAAAGTATGGCCTCTCCCTGATTTACATAATGCTCAACTTAAGTAAATTTAATTTTATATAAAATATTTTCCATAACTTTATTTTTTTAAATTTCTACCCTAGTTATTTGTTTGTCAGGAAATTACTGTAATTAAAAGTTTTATTTGATTATTAGTAAAATAATTAGTTATCTTATATACTCATGTATAAGCTAACTTCCTGATTAGTATTAAAAATCTGTAAAAATTTGAAACCTGTATACAGGGTGTTTCAGAAATACTTGTACAAATTTTGAGATTGAGTTCTCTATCCCTAAATAAAAATAAATTGATATACTGTATTTATTTGAATGTAAGCCGCACTTTTTCCAATGTTAATGCTACTGAAAAGTGGGTGCGGCTTAGAATCGAAAGTGGAAAATTTGTCGGATGGAAGAAATTGAATTTCCACCCCTTTGAAATGAAAAATGTAATCGTCCATTCTGGCCACCTGCATCGATGACTCATCACATTCCGCAGTTTATCTTCAGTATTCAGTCTAGCCTGAACTTTGTTGTCTGCACGTATTTAGGAACTTTTTGTATACACTTTTTTTAATCCCCAAATACCGTATCAAAGATATCTGCAATGGCATCCAGACGAGTTCACTATGACGCAAGTATGAAAAGGAAGGCAATTTTATATGCAGAAGAAAACGAAAACAGAGCAGCGGCCAGAAAATTTGATACAGATGAAACAAATATACGTCGATGGCGTAAACAATGTGATATGATTTTTCCTTGTAAATCTTCAACAAAGTCTTTCATTGGACCAAAAAAAGGAAGATATCCTGAAGTAGATGATAGTATCGCTCAATTGGTACATGACGCTCGATTTAAAGCATTGCCAGTTACAATACTAATGCTGCAATGCAAGGCAAAAGAAGCCATTCATAAATTTAGAATCGAGAATTTTAAAGCATCAAGAGGCTGGTGTGAAAAATTTATGAGAAGGGAAGGATTTTCATTGAGATGGAGAACTTCAATCTGCCAAATACTTCCTGCAGATTTCAAAGATAAACTCATGCAGTTTCAATGCCATGTCATCGGTTTACGGACAAGATATCCATATGAATTCAAGAACATTGGAAATGCGGATGAAACCCCCCTGTACTTTGATATGCCACGGAATTATACTGTAAATTCAAAGGGTGAGAAAGAGGTGAAAATCTTGAGTACAGGATACGAAAAACAATGTATCACTGTAATGCTGTGCGTTACAGCAGACGGCCATAAATTACCTCCGTATTTGATTCCTAATAGGAAATTAGTGCCTAAAAACGAAAATTATCCCAAAGACATAATCGTATGTGCTCAGAAAAACAGTTGGAAGACCGCCGATATTATGGAAGATTGGGTTAATTCGGTGTGGAATAAAAGATCAGGAGGTCTTCGAAATCCTCAAAACGGACTTGTCATGGACGCATTTAAAGGTCATTTGATGGACTCTGTAAAAAAGAAACTGAGATGAAACAATTGCGATTTGGTGAAATCCCGGGCGGTATGACAAGCCAGCTTCAGCCACTTGACATAAGCATTAATAAGCTATTTAAGGAGAGATACTCAAGCCCTCTTTAGTATTCTGGATTATCCAATGGAATATTAATAAGATTTTCTTATTTCATTTTTTAAATAAAAAAAAACTTGTTTAAAAATTGTCTCATGTAGATGAGATAAATGCGGATGAATTGCTTGAGTCCCACTTATCAGAGCTCACTAATGAAGAGCTTCTGGAAATGGAAAACAACACAAATTGTATTGTTTTCCATTTCCAGAAATTAGGAGCCCTTTGTTGCTGAGCCCATCAAATAACTTACAACAAAACAAATGACTGAATTTTTTAAACACATTGAGAGTGCCATCAGAATAATTGACACAAATAATCCTAATGAGACTAGAAGTGGCAAAGTTGTGAAAGAATATAATTACCTTTCAGCTCGTTAAGCAGGGTAAATTATCTCTTCTATTTCTTTTATAACTTTTGATTTATTAAGAATATAGTACTTTCAGATACTCAAGCCCTCTTTAGTATTCTGGATTATCCAATGGAATATTAATAAGATTTTCTTATGATGATTATAAGATTTTCTTATTAATATTCCATTGGATAATCCAGAATATTGAAGAGAGCTTGAGTAAGCTGAAAGTACTATATTCTTAATAAATCGAAAGTTATAAAAGAAATAGAAGAGATAATTTACCCTGCTTAACGAGCTGAAAGGTAATTATAGATTAAGTAAAAGCAGTGTAATAAAATGATGGAAACTACTAGTTGTGAGAGAAATTCAGATTTCTTTGGCTTGCTGCAAAGAGCTTTATAAAGAGAGGAAGAATGCTGCCCATTAGCTGAGTCTCTTGACTGTTTCATTAAAAAAGTTGAAGATCATCAGCCTGTCATCCCAGGGACTTCAAGAGAGCAAAAAAGTGACGATCCTGTTTCTTTTTTTATGTTGGTTAAGAGACTTTTTTGTTCCTCGAAAACCAGCAGGGAAAGTTTTGCTAATCTTAGACGGACACACATCTCATTGTAATTCAGTAGAAATGCTGGAGTTTGCAGAATCAAATGATATTGTTTTCATTTGCCTCCCAAGTCATACTACACACTATCTCCAAACTTTAGATCGAGCAGTTTTCAAGTCACTCAAACAAAACTTTAATAATGCCACCTGAAACTGGATAAAAACCTACCCTGGTCATAAGTTACCAAGAATGCAATTTGGAGAACTTTTAAGCAAGTGTTGGGGAAAATCAGCAACACCAGAGAATGCTATATCAGGGTTTAAGGATATTTAACCTCTTAAAAATACAAAATATTCTAATTAAACATTAAAATATCTGATTGAACAGAAGTTCTTGCACTTTTGGATGCATTTTATTCAGCCAAAAAAATTTTATGTACAGAATTGCCTTCAATTATCAATGTAATCACCATTGTTGTTGACCACTTCCTGCCAATGCTTAAGCAAGGAATGGATGCCATCTCGATAAAACTCTGGTGGCTGCAACTCGAAGAAGTTGGTCAGGCTGGCCTCCAAGTTGGCTTCATTGTTGAACTCCTTGCCAGCCATGTGACGGTTGAGCGCGGTGAACAGGTGGCAGAAAGGTGCAATGTCAGGGCTATACAGCGGGTGGGATAAGACCTCCCAGTTCAGGTCCAGTAGCTTCTGGTGGATCTGCCTAGCCATATGTGGCCGTGCAGGATGGTGTTCTGGTGTTCTGGGCGGGTCTCTGCCAGTTTCTGCTGCAGACAGTCGAGCTGTTTGCAGTAGAAAGTTGCGTTGATGGTTGTATTTTGCGGCAGCAACTTGAACATGATGATTCATTTAGAATTCCAGAAGACAGAGAGGTCGGTCTTTGAGGTCCTGATCTCCACTTTTGAAGCATTTGTACCAATTGTATGTAGTTCTTCTGGCGACAGTGTCCAGGTCGAATGCAACATTAATGTCAGTGATAGAATTGGCTGCTTTTTTCTTAGAACGATAGTCATAAAGGAGGAGCAGACGAACTTACTCTTTGGTTAACGGATATTGGTTGGTTATGGTAAAATACAGTGAGAGGACTGGATTTGGTATTTTCTTATAACATGTACCCCGACCTGTTTATATACTATCATGGAACATTCTAGAATGTTTCAGAAAAAAGTTGTTCTAGAAAGTTCCAAAAAGCGCGAGAACTTTCTGTTCAATCAGATAGTTGATGTGGGAAGAGTGGAACTATTATTTATATGTGCTAGTAATTATGAAAATGGTCTAAGTCATATATTTTTTGCTTTAAAATATTTTTGACTTTTGGGTTTGTAAAATATTTTTTAAGATCATAACAACTTTTCTATAATCATAAAAAGAAAAAACAAATTTATTTGCACTTGCAAAATAAATCCATTTTTGTAATTGTAAAATTTTACAAATAGCAAAAACTTTTATTTTCATAAGCTATCTAAAATGACTTAGACCACTTTCAAAATTACTGGCACATATTTAACAAGAGCATTGACAAAAAGTTGAAAGGGCTGAATTCCACTGCCTAATTGAATATTGGTAATAATTCTATTTTTTTTTATATTAAAAGCTTCATGATTTTACTTATACTATTAGATATATATAAAATAAGTTTTTAATAAAAATATATTAATTTGTTAAATTTTAAACTTACAGAATTCACTGTGTCATTTAAATTTGTATAAGGTTCAAACTTAATTACTTCTGCTAACATATAAAATCGATGATCTCTAAAACTAATTTTTCTCTGTTTTTGACTACCTATGTGACGCAAGAGTAATAATGCATCTTGATCACTATCAACTGAATGAAGTTTTTCATTAGGAAACCTAAATATAAAAATTAGAAAATAATTAAGCATTTAATTTTGCATTTATTTAAACATGTTTAATGTTATAATTTATCTTATGAATTCTTTACAATATAATATAATGGATAAAAAAATAAATCTTAATAACCAAAATAAATATAAAATTTTAATAACTAATAGTATTGCCATTTTTTTAAAGAAAAATTTACTATGTTAATTCAAAAAGATCACTATTTTCTAATGGCATTTGTATAAGGTGAATGTTAAAATTATTAAGAATAAATTTGAACAAGAAAACAAGTCTCTAAAATTTGTTTAACCATATTGCCTGATTTTTTAGATATTTATGATAAACAAATAAAGTATATATAGACAATATTTTTATAGAAAAATTAATGAAGATTGTTGAATTGATCACATGATCTTTTCTATTATTACAGTTTTCAAACAGAATAAAGATTTCATGCACCAGGGGATGAAATCTTTACTCTCTTTGAAAATCTTTATTCAAGCATTGTACTTCCTATTCTACATTCTCTCAGTTATTTATTTATTTTTAATACTTTATTTCCATTTTTATACATTACATGTTTATTAAAATAATTGCTTATCTTACTTGCATTATGCACTTTACCACGTGCACTAAATTTTTTAAAATTCTCTATTCATTCTAATATGTTATTCTATTTTTTGTATTTTTATAGTGTTCTGTTAACTTATATATTTCTGCTGATGTTGACTAAGTTTTTGATCAAAAATATTTTGGATTACAAATATTAAAACCATTTCTACTGCTAAATAGTGCTGTGTTTATTTATTTTTATTTTGACTAAAGAAACAGTATAAAGATTTCATCCCCTGGTGTATGAAATCTTTATTCTTTTTGAAAACTGTAATAATAGAGAAAATCATATGATCAATTCAACAATCTTCACTAATTTTTCTATAAAAATATTGTCTATATATACATAAACTCTATTATTTATATATACTTATTTGTCTATATATACTTTATTTGTTTATAATAAATATCTCAAAAATCAGGCAATATGGTTAAACAAATTTTAGAGACTTCTTTTCTTATTCAAATTCATTCCTAATAATTTTAATATTCATCTTATACAAATGCCATTAGAAAATAGTGATCTTTTTGAATTAACATAGTGAATGTTTAAAATTATACTGCTTCATTTATACCTCTTTCAATACTTGGAATAATCCAATGGAATAGACCAGCGCTTCTCAAACTTTTTTCATTCATGACCCCATTTTTCATTACGAACGTTTCTCAAACTTTTTTCATTCACGACCCCATTTTTCATTACGAGATTTTTCGCGACGGCAGGTATTAAATATGAAATAAAACATGCAAGTACATAAATTATTTACACACTTATTAAGATGAACACAATCAACCAACTACACTGAAAATATATGTTGTCATAAGTTAAATATTGGGCATTTGTGAAATTACATATAAACTCATGTTGTCATACGTTAAATATTGGGCATTTGTGAAATTACATAAAACTGAAATTCAAGTGTTTGAATTTAATTTTCTAAGATGAACACAATCAACCAACTACACTGAAAATTCATACGTTGTCAAGTTAAATGTTGGCATTTGTGAAATTACATAATAAACTGAAATTCAAGTTAATATTGGGTGTTTTGTGAAATTACATATAAACTGAAATTCAAGTGTTTGCCAACCAACCACACCGAAAATTCATATGTTGTCATACGTTAAATATTGGAGGCAGTCACACCGAAAATTCATATGTTGTCATACGTTTAATATTGGGCGTTTGTGAATGAAAATACATATGTTGTCATACGTTAAATATTGAACATTTGTGAATCATTTACACACTTATTAAGATGAACACAATCAACCAACCACACCGATATATGTTGTCATAAGTTAAATATTGGGCATTTGTGAAATTACATATAAACTCATGTTGTCATACGTTAAATATTGGGCATTTGTGAAATTACATAAAACTGAAATTCAAGTGTTTGAATTTAATTTTCTAAGATGAACACAATCAACCAACTACACTGAAAATTCATACGTTGTCAAGTTAAATGTTGGCATTTGTGAAATTACATAATAAACTGAAATTCAAGTTAATATTGGGTGTTTTGTGAAATTACATATAAACTGAAATTCAAGTGTTTGCCAACCAACCACACCGAAAATTCATATGTTGTCATACGTTAAATATTGGAGTTTGTGAAATTACATATAAACTGAAAATCAAGTATTTGAATTTAATTGTTTGAATTTTAATGTTTGTGACCCCATTTGGAGTCATGAAGCAAAATGCTGGGGGTTGCGACCAAAAGCGAAATGGGTCGCGACCCTATTTGGGGTTAAAACCCACAGTTTGAGAAGCGCTGGAATATACTAAGATTATAAACTATTTATAATTATTAAAAAAGCTAAAACAAAAACAGAATATTTTAGAAGGCTAAAAAATCGATATAGAAGCAGTATCCATATATAAAATTTAAAAGACAAAAAATCAAAATCAAATGTAAAACATACAAAGAATATTTGATAATGGATGACAAAGAAGTTTACTAATGATTCTAAACAAGCCAAACTTCCCCCAGCAGTTATTTTTTTTTTTTATTAATTAATTTGGCAGTTAATACCAAAAATAACCGCTGGGGGAAGTTTGGCTTGTTTAGAATCATTGGAATTCGCGTAAATCCCCTAGAAGAATGAAGATTAAGAGTTGAAGTTTACTAATACTTAATAATTGGTACAATGTATATCTGAAGTTCTAGATGAGAGCAAAATATTCATTCTGCATTTAAATACAATCGATTCTTGCTATTCGCAGTAGTTACGTTCCGTAAATTCTTTGTGAATACTGAATTAGCGAATAGTGAACCATTGTACCTATGGGAAATATAGAGTTAAGTTCCTGCGAACAATTCTTCCCAACAATTTCATACTTGGTTTATGTGTGCTTTTCTGTTTACAAAAATTAAATAAGGTTCCTTATTTAATTTGTATTACATTACTTATAAATAATTATAGTTTATGCAGTGTATAGTACTATATACAGTATTATAATTACAGTAAACTTTATTTAATTATTAAAAACATTAACTATGTAGTAAATAAAATCTTATTTTTGATTGATAGTTTTTTGATGTTGCAAGATGTTTTATGTGACAGCTGACACACTGTCTTTCTGAATTGTGTCAGCCTTGTCTGTGTCGCTTTTTGCCTCAAATCTTCTAAAATTTCGGCATAAGGAGCAAATGCACAGGAAGTTAGGCACCTAAAGTTGAGGCTGCATTCAAGAATAGGGTCACATTCTTCTATGGGACCTGCAGATGATATAGAATGACGTGAGCAAGAATAGGTAATGAGAAATTTTCTGGCAAACCAATTCAAAGACTACATTTGGTAACAAACAATTTCCTTTCTCCCTCTCTCTCTCCAAAGAGAAAGAACAGTATTTTCACCTCTCAGCAGGAATCTGTGAATAAGCGCAAAAGCTCCGCAAATAATGATTTTGTTGTTACAAATAAATTTTCGCAAATAGTCAAATACAATGAATATAGAATCCTCAAATAACGAGAATTGACTGTATAATATTTCTGATTTCATGAATTTGATCAGAAATTTATAATCATAGCAAGTGCATCCAGAAATCCAAAATATATATAAAGTACAAAAGCATGCACCAATAAATCTGATATGGCATAGTTTATAGGTTCAAATCTTGTAACAACAGTGCATAGATGTTTTCCCTCTATTCTTATGTCATCTCACAAGTATATTAAAAATGTGAATATACTTAGAAATTATGAAAATCATAAAAATAAAATATATTTCAAATACAAGTGTCCCTTGGTTTATAAATCTTCAATTTAACAAATAGCATAAATCTATATCATTCTTTCAATTTGCAAAGAAAAATTTCCACTCTTGTGATGAAACTATTTGATTATTGATCAATTATCCACTGTAATTTGTTTAAATCAATCATTTTCTTACTTATTTGCTTCATTGATCTGTATATCACAGATATTAAGATAAAATTGACTTCTTTTACTAGAGAATCCAGTATTGAATATGATGCTTAAACAACAATATTTGATAAAAATTTTATTATTTTTAATTAATAAATAAAACTATAATGATTGGAAAGTTTATTGCTTTATTAGATTTAAATTTGAAGATTACTTGGCACTTAGCAATTCTAAAATTCAAACTCAAAAGACTAAATAGGTAATATCTTTTGTAAATTATTGTATTATAGTATACATAATTATATTTATATCAATGTTTTTGAAATGCTTTAGCATCAATAGATAAAATGGCAGTAACATTCTGACATCCAAAAATCAATTTAAAATCTTTACATTGGAATTAATGAGAAATCAATTTCCAATTTATGAATTTTCACTTAATAAACAGTTTTTAAGTCCCAATAACCATCATAAACTAACAGATACTCATATAAAAAGGCAATAAATAAGAAAGTTACAAAAGTGAAATGCTGTCCATATTAACAGATACACTTTCAAAATGCAGATTTTCATTCAAAATAATCAGAGGAGAAAACTTTGTATTTGAGCAAAAATATTTTATCATTGATTTAATGGATTTTCTGTCAATACCATCTTAATGCTAATTATAAATATTTGCAATTGATGAGATCCCACCAACAGCCTAACAGTAATGTATTAAATTTAAATTCAAAAATTGTTTGACATTTTAATAGCTTGGAAATTTAAAATAGAATGAGAACAAACAGGCTAAATAGATAATAATAATCATAAATTAACAAATTATATAGCATTGCAATTATTTTAATGTTAAAAACATTAAAATAAATGCAATGCATTAAAAGATAAAATGGTGATTTCTATTGGAACAAATTGAAAACTGAGTGGAAATTTTTATATTGAGAATTGAGTTTTCATTTTATATATTTCCACTTAATGAACAATTTTGAAGAATTGAAAAAACAGTTACACTGCCAAAAATGAGATAAATATCAGCATTACTAGCACTATGGCAGGAAATTAATAAATATATACACAAATAAACCACAAATTAATCAAAATGAAGATTTTGATTAATTTGTGGTTTATTTACAAAATGAAAATAACGCCTTTAGTACGAGTCGATCTCGTTATTTATTTGATTATTTTAATGATTATTTATAATATTAAATACACACGTATATTTATAAATTTATTTATGTATTTATTCATATGTTTAATATGCTTTTGTAATTAATACGTTACCATAGTAACTAACTTTAAATTTGTATATACATTCTAAAGAATTCAGTTTGTTATTATGTTATTGGAAGCTGATGAAGATTTTAAAATAAATCGAATTTTCGATTGAAGAAATTTATTAGCCTTCAAAAAATAAGAAGCACATCTATAACAACTAATTTACAACTATAACTTACTTTTATTATTTATGGTATATTAATTAGAAAATTAAAATTAAAAAAATTTTATCAATATATTTTTAAATATAAGCTTATAGCTAAAAAAGATATGATTGCAAAATATTGCCAATGTTTTATAGTCATAGATAAAATTTGATGATCTAAATAATCACTAAATATATTTGATTTAGTGATGATTTATATTCTGTACAATCAGATATCAGTTAAATAGTGTAAATAATAAATTTTATGACTGAAGAAATATATTTTGTATTATAAATGTCATAACATTTATTCAATAAAAAATTTAAAAATTCCAACAGAAAGAGATGATTAAATTACTTGATTATTCTTATAAAAAGTATATCAACATTGTTTTACCTTTTTTCTATAATCTTCATGATTTTCTTTTTTGATTCCATTCTTTTTTTAATAGGAATTTTCTGTAAATCCTACACAAAACATAATTAATCAAATTAAAACATTTATTTCATTTATAAAAAAATCTTTAAAAAATAAAACTAACCTGTATAACATGAACTGTAGCAGGAAGACCTTGGGCAAATAATAAGGAAAGAATCTGTTCATTAATGCTACCATCCAAAGAATGTAAGAACAAAATTGTATCTGCTACCTATGGCATATAAAATTAAAATTTTAATTTATACATTTGTCAATTAATAAATCTGATCATAAAAAATGATAATTTAAATAAAAATATTAATTTACTGATGAAATTAATATTGCCTATTTAAGTTAATATAATGCTTTCAAACATATTCACAATATATACAGCATTATCTACTGAGAAAATATATAACCACAGATGCTAGAGATTTTTAATTATTTATAATAATTTTTATAAATTTAAATGATTATTTAATTATTAAAACTGTTTATAACAATTATTATGAGTTTGATTATTATTTGATATCCACCCAAACAATAATTATTATTGGTTACATAAAAGTAATTATGTAACCAAGAGTAGGGCCTCCAAGAAAAATTTTTTCAGCCAGGACAAGACTAGTTTGAGGCCCCCTATACATATGTATGACAGACTCATATATTTTCTATATATGTGTATATTGTAGAATTGTGTACAAGTATTGATTACTAACTCACTAATACTGAACAGAAATATGTAATTTTTTAAAAATATATTACAAAAAAAAGAAAAAACAACATTATAAAAAGAAATCATATACATACATAATTACATCATTAAAATACAAAAAAAGATAGAGCCTAACAGCTGTACATATATTATATAAAAATTATTTTTGTGATAAACAAAAGTGCTTTTCTGGCTTTTTTTCTTGCAAAGTTTTTAATTACAGCATCAAAATTAACATTTTTGGCAAAATCAGCTTCAATAGAGTCTTGCCAAGTCTATTAGTTGCTCCTGTAACATGGTAGATCTTAGATAATTTTCTAGATTGTCTAACCTTAAATTGTTTGGACAAATCTACTTCTGCTATGGCATTTTCATCATGAAACATCCTTGTTTTACATTTCAAGCTTTAGTTTACTGAAAGAATGCTTTGCAGCGGTAACACTGACAGGAATTGTCAACAGAATATGCAGACTGATGCATATATTTGGAATGAATCCTTCCGATTTGTATTTTTTCAAGCAATTAAAGAGCTCCATTGGGCTCAGTTGATTGTCTCCAAAATTTTCTTGGTAAACAATTGGCAGATGATTCATCTCCATTACAAGATCTTTACTGATTAATATCACTCTTGTCTGGAAGGTGAGAAACATATTCAAAGTTCAAAATGTTAGTAAGCTTTCTGGAAAAATAAGGCTATTTATATCTCTTAGAAATGTTTTAGGATAACAAATATGATCTTTTATAACATAGTTTTCTATATCCAGTTGAGAAGGAATCTCTGTTAAAAGAAGTCCAATGTCAATTCCAGTGTTACTCTTCTCTTCACCATGGCCAGATTCTGTAGATATTGATATATTCATTTCTTCACTTCTCTTTTCATCACTAACATTCACTTCTTTCTCCAAATCCACATAGGCTTGATGATATTCAGTCCTTTGTTTTAGTTCTGCATTCAACTTGCCTTGTTCTAAATATAAAGTTTCATTTTAGTCAGTTTCTTTGGATCTGCTCTTAACTCCAACTTGAAAGAGTATTTGCAGTCCTTTTTTATTAAAATTATCATGTTTTTGCCTTTCCTTACATTTTTTAGCTCCAGAATTATGAGATAACATGTTTAATGCATTCATAAACTGAAATGAAATATAGAACATAGAAATTTACCGTAACTCAACAGACATGCATAAATCAAATAATAATTAAACCATTGCAGAAGTACTTTCAATACCAAAAATGGCATAGGTGGCTGAGATTTTAATTTAATTGTAATTAATTTAAAATCCTAGCCACGTATGCATTAGTATAATAGGTTTTCAATAGCATTCAATTTTTTTAATGCTTCTCACTTAAGTGGTATTATGTTTTCAATCTAGGGGCAGGGGTTTCCAAAGTGCAGCCCACAATGTCAGATCATCCACGATCTTGAATTCATAGAGATATTTTTTTGTAAAACTGTAAATTAAATAAATTTTATCATATAATTAAAAATTGTTCGATTAAAAAATATATGTATAAGTGCTTTCAAATATGACTGAGAAAATTTTTTTGCATATATAAGTGAAAAACTTTCTCAATCATGAGTATTAATAAATCCAAATTGCGATCAAAATTAACCGATGAACATTTACAAGTGGTGTTAAGAATACATTCAACCAACTTAGAACCAAGGCTCAATGATATTTCAAAAGAAAGCAACAACTGCCAAGTCACACACTTCAGTTTGATGCATTTATTATTTTTTCTTTTTTTATTTGAAATTATTTAGTTATTTTTATTTATTTTATTTTGAATTTCTTTTTTTTATTTGAAATTATTTAGTTATTTTTGTTTAATTATTTTTGAAGTGTTATTTTGAACAGTTTGTAATAAAAAGTAATTGTCTTAAATAAAGAATGATTATGTTATAAAACTAGTATAAATCTTTCCCTTGTGTCTAACTTTTTATCAGTTTGAGCATATTTTTCCATAACACTTTTTTTTGGCCTGCCAAATATTTTGGAATTTAATTTGATCCACATAGGCAAAACTTTGGGAACCCCTGGTCTAAACTGTGCCCATTTAGACAAAATTTTAGGAATCCCTAGTTTAGGGTATGGATAATATTAATCTTTTCTATGACAAAGCAAAATTATAATAACGAGTTCTTTTCAATTAAAGGATATCAAAAATACCTTTTATAAAAAAATATTTATTCCTACTAACATAAAAATATGAAATATAGCTTGATTCCACTAAGTTTTATTATTATTTTCTAAATTATTAAAGATGATTAGAAAATTTAATGGTACAAAAGAAAATTATTAGTGCCACTGTATTATAAATGATTTTTCTTACCTATTTTTATTAATATATATTCAGCATATATAAATAATGATTGATTTTCTATTGATTATTTCAATAACTGCTCACTATATCAAAATAAAATCTGATGGCAGCTAGAGACAGAATTGTTGACAATTGATAATGTAATATAACCCAACCCTCACATTTTAAAGGGGCTTATATAGTTTGCAGTGTATCAAAAGTTCAAGAATAATATTGAAATAAAAAGCTTCTGGAAATTTCTAGGCTATTCTAATTATAAATTTTATATAATTCTCTCAATTAAATTTAGATAATTTATATTAATTAATTAATATTTTTACTTCAATTAATCAATTACAAATAAATTATTAGATCATCAAAATATTTGATTTTCTTTAAACTTATAAGCATTTCAAAGAAAATGCAATAATATTTGCATAACTAAACTATAATTTTGGGACAATTTTGAACATTATTTCATACATCTTCTTTTATCTATAGAAATTTGCAAATGTACTTAATTATACATATAATTAAATAATTATTGCATATAACTATTTTTATAATTAAACATTTTTAAGGAAAACAAAGCACATTTATCTGATAATAAATGCACATTTGTAAAAAAATATTATTATTTATGATCAAACAAACTCAATATATTAATACCTGACAGTGGGCCACCCTGTATTCACCTCAGTTTTTTTTTACAAATTAATTTTTGATTTTGTAAATAAAAAATTTTGGAAACATCACTGATATCAGGCAGTCAAAAACGTAGAATCTTTTTATATTGCACCATCTTGTAAGGTTGGCATCATATTGGCATTAGCCTCCTTAGGCCTCATGGGTCCTGGGCCAATGTCCCAGTTGGACCCCCCCTCTCCTAGAAGCTGACCAAGAGTAATTATTAATCAGTTTAGTTAAATATGTGAAGCTGCAAAATACAAAATAATAGATATGGTTAAAATATCCTAATAACCAACCATAAGACAAATTTAACTAAAAATTTTAAGATGTACAAATATATCATTAAATTATTTTGAAAGCTTTATATACAACAGTATTCACTGAATAAAATATTATATTACCTAATGAAAACTAGCATCTATATATTAATAGGTTCCACATTCAAGCTATAATCATCTAACATTATTATTGCTGGCCTAAGCTGTAGAGATATTAATTTATATAAATTTGGATGTGTAATATAGTTTTTATCTGACAGTGGTTACATCAGGGATGGGCAAACTTTTGGAAGAAAGGGCCATATCATATCAATAAAATAGAGCTTAGGGCCACGTCCAGCGGGTCCAGCATCTAGTGAAACATTTTTCAGGGTGCTGAGCCTGGCCTGGCACCCCTGAAAAAATTATTCACTAGACTTCACAATCTGGCCACCCCTTCACATATGTGGGTATAGCCCATAGTTGGAAATGATCCTGCCCTTTAGTAATCTATCTGTTCGGAAAGGGGCATAAAAATAGCAAAAAATCTTCCAAAATCCTGCATTCACCTAATAACTATCAGAGATGATAAAATTCTCTTTGAAAATTATAGCCAAAATAGAAAGATCCTAAACTTTTTCTAAGGGGTGCATTTGTTGACTAAGATATCATAAAAGGGTGACAAGTTAAAAGTAAGGCAATTTTCTTAGTAGACTTTCATTGGCCATTATATGAGTCATAGGTTTGAATAATACTGGCAGTCCGAAAAAAGTAAAACACTGTTTTCAGATAAGCAAGGCAGGGTCGAAATTCTTATAATTAAATTATATACAGGTAGGCCTTGATTAGTGCAACTTCGAATAGTGCGAATTCGATTAGTGCAACTAATTAGTTCTCTATTTACAGTGGGTTTATATTTTGATAATGCCATTTCAGGTCAAAAAAATCATTAGTCAAAAATGATCAAAATGGTAATAATTTAAGCAGTAATAAATAAACAAAGGAATATTGAATCCTTCAAGATGATAAAATCATTCAGCTTTCATGATCCTGCCTTAGTGCTAAGGAGTTTCTCTTATAACAAAAATTTGCATAATGTTTTGTTTTATATCAGTAATTTTTAAAAATATAATCCAATTTTATTCATTCATAGTCAATATCTATTTTAATAACTTGGCGTTAATGCTCTATACGCTTGACAAGTAGCTGACCTTGAGCTTTTATTCATAAGGCTTGCTGCTATCAAAAAATAAATATTTCATTGGATAGCTAAGATTTCATATGAAGAAAACCATGTTTTGTTTAATCTCATATAATAAATGAAAAGTTGTGATCGAAATAAAATTTGAAAAAAATTTTTACATCATTAGAATGAGAATAAAAAATGTAATAAATTATAGAAATTTCTAAAAATTTTGATGAAAATTAAGCGAGATTTCACTATATTAATTTTTTTCATATCAATTAGGTTTATTTTAAAATATCTCATGGACGTCAGCAAGTTAAATTCTAAGGTCATAATAATTCTTGATATTGAGAAACAAGTTCACAATCAATCTTAAATTTTTAATTATCTGTTTGTAAATATGATTGTCTTGAGAAACTATCCAAATCAACTTCTTATTTTATTCTTGTCTCCATTTATTATATAAAATTTATCTTCCATATTTTTTTACTGATTTACGTTGCCAACAGAATATTCTCTAGACCAGTGTTTTCTAACTGGTGTGGAAAACATGTTGTGTTTCCACAGCTCTAGACAATGATACACCTATGATAAGCATTGTACAGCATTTAGCCAGTTTTGATGATACAGTTAGGTTGACCCAGTCTGCTTCTGATTATCATAGTGTTAACATTATATTTTGGATTGAAGAAAATTACTTTACTTTAAATAAGATGATTAAATCATAAGTTAGAATTAGTTCAATAAAAAAACTGTTTGTCCAGTATAATATTTAAATTTAGTAGTTGTACCAACAAGTGTGGGGGATCGAAGATCGGATTGTAAGTGGTCTATCTCCCCCCCTCCAATTTCCTTCGGTCAAAAATAAATCAAACGAAAGAAATGGGAGAAGAAGAAAGGAATCTGGAGAGAGGGGAGAAGCGCTCTGTCAAAACAATCACGAAAGTAATACGACAACATATCAGGTTGTATTTTGATAGCAGGAATTTCAGAAAATTCTTGCTAATTGGCTAGTTTAATTAAATCAATAAATATTTCTGGAAGAAAATAAGAATATAAATAAATGCAGTTATAAATTCTATAAAAAATGTCAGGTTTATAGAAATTTAAAAATATTACTGAAGAAGAAATCAATATAAAAGAAACAGATTTCATTAATTTCACAAATTCTTTCCAAGAGAGAAATATATAAAACAAGTAAAATTAAATGCTATTAAATGAAGGGAAAGGGAGTTAATGATATGATAAACAAATTTGGAGTGCATTTATTTGGACATAATTTTACAGGTCCTGGAACTCAATTATTGTGGGGTAAAATGAGATTAAATCCTGATTTAACTTATGTAGAGTAAACCAATTAATAACGTCATTGAAACATTCAAATTAAACCAACTATTTTCTGTAAACAATATATTCTTTCTGCTTATTCAAAACAATTGCCACATAATTAGGCTATCAATATCATGCCTTATCTTTAGCATTTGTATAACTGAATTCTGTTTCATATTATCGAAAACCTGCCTTCTCTGTTTTTTTCCTATCATAATTAACATATTAATTTTTCAATTGCTTAGGATTCAATAAACTTTCTAATTTTATATGTCCTTAATTCCTTATCATATGTATTTACTTTTCAATGTTCCCTTTTAAATTTTTATCATCATATTACTGTTTCATAGCATATTCTTTATATTATAATAGTCCATTTTCTGTCTCTGCACACCATCTTCATGCTGAATTCATCTTTTTTGATGATATCGTGTTTACTACTATCTTCCCTTTTAACTTTTCTTTAAAAATTGTAACTATCTCTACTGTTCTAACTTTCCTTATTCTCTATTTCACTATTTCAGCACCTTCCCAGTTTACTTCTATGTTAAAACAGTAGCTTTCTGCAACAGTGCTGTGCTCAATGTATCTTTTTCTAGATCTGTTTTTTGTTCATCTCTCTCAGCAAACTTTTATGCATAAACTTTTCTCTCAGCTTCTAAAATCTTGCTCATGCTTTCTATATACAGGTAGGCCTCGATTAGTGCGAATAACTGGTTCCACAAATTTCTCGCACTAATCGAAGTATTAACTCTATGGAAAATATGGTAATTGGTTCTTGCTTTGTGAGATTCCGGCCATTAGCTAACTTCACAATGAATAACTACAATAAACTTAACACTAACTGTTTAAGAAATATTTATTTTCATATTTTACATCATTG
>AYEL01084510.1:0-62594 GCA_000484575.1 Olivierus martensii
TTTGATTTTGAATGTATTTTGCAACTGATTTCTTATGCAATGACGTTTATTCTGGTTAACGGTTAATCAAACCTATTTTTGTAAGAAATGTGACACTGTAATGACATCTACAGTTTACCATATGAATTATTATTTATTATTTTTCTAGAAATTATATAAACTTTATTGTGATATAGAACAGATTTGATATTTTTTTGTATTCATTTTATGTATCAATAAAATTTTTGGTATTGTAGCTATTAGTTGGAGGGCCGCATTAAGTAGTTCCAAGGGCCGCATGCGGCCCGCGGGCCGCGGTTTGCCCACCCGATCTAAAGAATGCATGTTATTATATAGAAAAGTATAACATTTTTAGAATAACTGTTTAAAATTATTTTTATAAATACAGTTGCAATTTTTATATATGCAGTTTTATGTTATAATTTTGGAGTGAAAAAAATTTGATCATTTTCATATTATAATTTATATATAAAGATACAAATTAGAAATTATATATATTGTATTTAAAATTAAAAATGCATTAAAAATAAACCAAAAAATTCTGCTTCTATATTAAACAAGTTTTTATCTACTGATAATTTTTGGTTTTCTGGTTTTTGAATAAGAAATCTTGAATGTACATGAATAACAATATTTATATATGCAAGTACTATAACTACAATTTTTTATTTATTTTATTTTATAAACTTAACTAAGTACTTACCCACTCTCAGGATCAACAACAATATCATGTGGCTGATCAAGATCTGTTGTGATCAAAGTGCGTTTAAATTTTCCATCCAAGGTAGCTATTGATATTGTATCTGTTCCAGCATCTACCCAATATAAATGCTTTCCTATCCAATTAATAGCAATTCCTCTTGGTTCTTTTAATCCAGTAATCTTAATATAAAAAAAATTATTATTATATCTCTATAACATAAAATACAGATTGTTTGTTTGTGTTTATATGTATTTGTGTGTATATCTTTTTCATTTAAAATCTAAAAAATATATTTAGGAATATAATATAGAATATCATTCAGTATCAGTACTGGCATGTTCCTACAGCATCCCCTTTTTTATGCAATCCTTCTATAGGGCCCCAAGGGCTCAATTTTTTTTAAGACATTAAGTATCACTAGATGGTACTGAGTGTTAAAGTAAGGGACAACAGATATCTTACCTGCCTTACTTCTGCAGGTTTTACAGACTAATATACTTAGTTAAAACAATTAATTTGTATTATGAAATAGAATACTGTTCAGCAATATTCTATAATTAATTTGTGCATATCTTTACAGCACACTTTTTCATTAATTTTTACATCACATTTTTTCAAATAATTTTTTATTTTAAATGGAATTTTATGTTGCATTTATAAATCTGTTCTATATGCATCATTATGATTATAATGTATCACATATCGCAAACAAAAATTATGTACCGTATATACTCGTGTATAAGCTGAGGTTTTATTTCCCAAAAAAAATTTCTGAAGTGGGGGTTCGGCTTATACACGGATCAAAAAAATCGACTTTTTTTTTTGGCTGGAAAAACTGAATAAGCAAAGCCATAACTTATTGAATGTCTCCTGAAGATAAGAAGGAAATTTTGCAATAACTCATTTAATATGATACCAGGTAAAATTCTATCTTATCTCGATGCGATCGAGCTCGTCACTCCGCCGACTCCAACCTGCGTCCATATACCATAATCAGATATGTGACACCGCGCTGCCTGATACGACGCGATGCAAAAACTCGACAATCAATCGAGAATCTTCCTAGGATTCATATTTGAGTAATATTCTTAATTAATAATAATAAAAAATAAAAATATTTTTTCACTCAAATATTTGAGTCCTAGGTAAGATTCTTGATTGATTGTCGAGTTTTTTGCATCATGTTGTATCAGGCAGCATGGCATCACCTATCTGATTATTTTTTTCAGAAAAAACCTTGGCTTATACACATATGCAGAAATTTCTTAAGGTTAGGGTAGGCTATTTTTAATATACTGTATATACTTGTGTATAAGCCAAAGTTTTTCTGAAAAAAATTTCTGAAGTGCGGGGTGGCTTATACACCGATCAAAAAAAGTAACTATTTTTTGGCTAAAGAAACTGAAGTAATAAGCAAAACCATAACTTATTGAACATTTCCTGAAGACCATAAGGAAATTTTGCAATAATTCATTTAATATGATACCAGATAAAATTTTTATCTTATCCTCGATGCGATCGAGCGTGTCGTGCCGCAGACTCCAACCTGCGTCTATATATCGTAATCAGATAAACAATGTCGCGCTACCCAATACGACGTGACATGAAAACTTGACAATCAATCAATAATCTTACCTAGGATTCGTTTTTGAGTGAAAAAATATATTTATTTTTCATTATTATTAATTAAGAATGTTTTAATTCATCATATGGTAATTTCTTGATATAAATTTAAACATTTCTAAAAAAGTTAAGTTAAAATTATTGAAATGAAGGAAAACATATCAATAAATTTAAATTATTAATAATAATGATGATACATCAATAAATTTATGTAAATTTTGAACTAATTACAACGCCTCATGGCCCGATACAATGCGACATGAAAACTTGACAATCAATCAAGAATCTTACCTAGGATTCATATTTGATTCTTCTAGGATTCTTATTTGAGTGAAAATATATATTTATTTTTCATTATTATTAATTAAGAATGTTTTAATTCATTGACTCGTAGCTCAGATCAGTTGATTCTCACATCACGCGATTCTCATTTTGAGACTCGGTTGGTGAATATGGCTGTTAGTGTCAATGAAAATTCTTGCTGATTATCCATGTATTTTTCTGCAATAATATATTCATTGGGTTTGCTTCCATCACTTATTCTGATTATCAGGATTGCCATCACTTATTTCTAAGTTTTCAATTTCTCTGTGGCCACCTCTATCTTTATCCATAACTTTGACTATAGTATAAATATCTGCATTGCTATGTCCCAAAATCCTGGGAAAATTGCATATGTAAATTTCAGGACAATACATTCATTGGGATTACTTTTACAGTAGCAGAACTTGCCCTGGTATCACCAGCATGAAACTTTGGTTCTCAATCCTAATGTAGGACAACTATTGCAAGAAGACTGTTTCTATAAAGAATGTTAATTCGAAATGCTCTCAATTTCAGAGTAGTCTTAGAAGATATTAATATTCAAACTCTAATCTAATTAGTGTATGCTGGTATCAAATTTGAATATAATTTAATTCATTAAAAAGAATAAGTAGGATTCTTCAGAAAATATATAAGTAATCAAAGATTTCTGATGATTAAAAGTATAATGATGATATTGAAAAATATCAGAATGAACTTAACAAGTTTATCACTTTCAGATTACATAATTTATTGACGAAATTTTTTAAGTACAGTAGAAAAGATGCCATACCGTAGATACTCGTGTATATGCCGAGGTTTTTTCCTCAAAAAATTTCTGAAGTGGGGGTCTGCTTATACACGGATCAAAAAAATAAATTTTTTTTTGGTTACAGAAATTGAAGTAATAATCAAAACCATAACCGATCGAGTGCGTTGCACCGCCGACTCCAACCTGCATCTATATACCGTAATCAGATAGGAGACGCCGTGCTGCCTGATACAACGCGACACGAAAACACAACAATCAATCAAGAATCTTACCTAGGATTCATACTTGAGTGAAAATATATATTTATTTTCGAGCACATCGCACCGCTGACTCCAACCTGCGTCTATATACCGTAATCAGATAGGCGGCGCTGTATGGCTTGATATGATGCCACACGAAAACTCGACAATCAATCAAGAATCTTGCCTAGGATTCATATTTGAGTGAAGTAATAATCAAAACCATAACTTACTGAACGTAACTCCCGAAGACCAGGAAGGAAATTTTTCAATAATTCATTTAATACGATTCCAAGTAAAATTTTATCTTACTTCGATGCGATCGAGCGCGTCGCACTGCCGACTCCAACCTGCGTCTATATACCGTAATCAGACAGGCGACGCCGCGCTGCCCGATACGACGTGACGCAAAAACTCGACAATCAATCAAGAATCTTACATAGGATTCATATTTGAGTGAAAATATATATTTATTTTTCATTATTATTAATTCATATTTGAGTGAAAATATATATTTATTTTTCATTATTATTAATTAATCCATTCGCTAGTAATTGATAAATGCTTATTATATTTAACTAAAGTAGATTAAAAGATTCATATTTGAGTGAAAAAAATATATTTATTTTTCATTATTATTAATTAAGAATGTTTTAATCCATTCGCTAGTAATCGATAAACATTTATTATATTTAACTCATCGCTGATTTAATTAAAAAAGATTAAAATCATTGATGCTTTTATTAAAGTAGATTGAAAAGTAACTAAAATAATGTTTAAAATAATGAAAAAATAATAATTATTTAAAATCTCTGTATAACTTTAATCTATCAAAAAGTTAATCGTAAGCAAAATCAAAACTTTGAAATCGCATGCTTAATATCTAGAAATCACATTGCACACGTCATTCTTGGGAGCCGTGTGATGTAGACGTATTCTAAAGGAATTTTTACTGTGATAATATGAAATTTTTTTAGAAAAGTTATTCAATAACAGCAATAAAAAGAAAATATTTTTATGTAAATTATAAAAATTTATTACTATTCGTTAACTTGATATTTTCTGAATAACAGCAATAAAAAGAAAATATTTTTATGTAAATTATAAAAATTTATTATTATTAACTTGATATTTTCTGAAGCTACACCATGCTAACGATAATGTCATACACCAACACAATCTCGCTTCCGAGTAAAATTTTACTTTACCTGTTGCAATCAAGTGCGTCGCGCCGCCGAATCCAACCTGCATTTATATAAGTGCATCAGATAGGTTATGCCGCGCTGCCTGATGCGCCACAACGCAGAAATTCTCAACAATAATCCAAGAATCTTATGTAGGCGTGCTGCATTGGATCACTTTAGCTGGATTGTAATTGAGGGAATAGGGGCTGAACTCATAGGTATAGCCCAGAAGTAGAAATGGAAGGAGAAGTATTAGTTAAAGTTTAAAGAGATTCTGCTGAAGAAAGTGAGAAGATCACTAGTAAAAGATGAGGAGGGGGAGCAAACAGCACTTATGTGGGGTACATGGCATCCTGCTTTGGCATATATTGACCAAAATTAATATACATAGGCAGTTACAAAGAAGTATTGGATAAACTATAATTTACAAATTTATTAACTCAATAGATGATGGCACCATAGCTTTAATTCTAAAATATTAATTATTCTAAAAATATAACTTAAAACTTTATCCGCCAGGGGAAGTTTGGCTTGTTTGTTTGATTAATTTGTAAAATGGTTTATCCCCTGTTTGTTCGTTGATTATAACTGAAAAATAACTTTAGTCTATCAAAAAAGTTCATCGTAAACAAAATCAAAACTTCGAAATTGCATGCTTGTATGACATCATCGTTTGGGTGATCCACTCATTTTAAAATATAATCAAAGGTTTGATTGAATACAAACTCAATTCAACTATAGAGAAGAAAACGAAACTTTGAACGGTCTCTTGGGAGACGTGTGACGTAGACGTATTCTAATGGAATTTTTACTGTGATACGAGTAATATGAACTTTTTTTAGAAAAGAAAACAGTTATTCAATAACAACAAAAAAAGAAAATATTTTTATGTAAATTATCAAAATTTATTTACTATTCGTTAACTTGATTTTTTCTGAAACTACGTCATCCTAATGATAATGTCATACATCGACATCAATCTCGCTTCAAAGTAAAATTTTTCTTTAACTGTTGCTATCAAGCACATCGCACTGCTGAATCTAACTTGCATTTATACAGTATAAGTGCATCAGATAGGCAATGGTGCGTTACCTGATGCGTCACGACACAGAAATTCTTGACAATAATCCAAGGATATATATAAAATAGGTTAGAAGAGCTAGAGTATATATTTACCCAAAGGAAAAAATTTGGCTACAAATATAAAGTGTTAAACAGTCTCTGGAATAAAATCTCAATGTATGTCTAATGGACAGCATGGCATATCATCCAGACAGCCCAGGGTAGACCCCCCGTCCATTCTCTGATATTGTTTATGATGTTAATTTATATAAAATATTAAATAAGGGTTCTAAAACAAGATAATTACAGAATGGCATGGAAAAGAGGTACAACCCTCCTCAATAATCTTAGGAACGGAAAAGATGTAGTCCCTAAGGATAGAAAAGCTGGTGTCTATCCGATCCCTTTGAAGGTTAACGGTAACAACCAAACACTTTATTATATAGGTAGCACTGGAAGAAATCTTAATAAGAGGATTAATGAGCATAAAAATGATGTCGCTACGGGAAAGATGAACACTTTATTATTAGAATTTTAAGCACTGGTAGAAATCTTAATAAGAGGATTAATGAGCATAAAAATGATGTCGCTACGGGAAAGATGAACACCGCTCTGGCTATTAAAGTTTATGAACAGGACGTGGCGGTAGATTGGAAGAATACAAAGATGCTAAAAACAACATATGATATAAGAGGCCTGATGACTCTTGAGGCCATAGAGATTAAAAAAATGCTCATAAGCAGGATACTGTTAATGACTGTGGCCCTGCAGTGCTGTGGAAGTGGTGTGCTGCCAATAGAATGTAATGAACCATGATGTTAGGCCTCCAATGGCATGACAAACTTATGTCATTGAGAGACTTCTTTTATTGACTACTATTAGTACTTTACAGGGTAAATACGGTTAAGATTCGTATAATCTATCTGACTTCAAAACACGAAAGAAATTAATAAAATAAGAGCTTTTTATTATTCATATCATTAAATGCGCAGAACCTAAAAGTCTTGAACCGAAAATTTTTCTTGGTCTGCGCACCGCCATCTTTGCTACTGAATGTTAAACTCGGATTAGCTATCTTTTACATCGTGCAACACTCTGTACTTAATCTTTAGATTTTCGAACGGGTTAAAGTTATTCTACAGATTAACTATTCTGCAGATTAAACCGAAAGTCGTGCAACTGGCCGTTAGAGAGTTATCCCAAAGATCCACAATTTGATTCTGAGTCAAGGACAGGCTTCATTTTTAAATAAATTATAAAATTTCTAGTTTAGTTATTAATTAATAGATGGAACCACTCTGATTAAAATTTGCTTAATTGTTTATTTCAATTATTTCTTAATTAATTTGTAATGCTAGGCTTATTTTGCTGATATTTGGTTATTTGATTATTAATCCCTAGTAGATGTTTGTTTGATATAAGTTGCATTGCTTAATGATCATCATAGTTACTTTAAAATTAAATATGATAACAAGTGAATGTCATATGAAGGAAATAAATTATTTTTGTAAAATACAGAAATATAAAAGAAAATAATTAATTAAATTTTGATGAAAATACATAGTCCATAACTTATGATTGGGTTTGATTTCAAACCCCACTGTTGTAAGTTGGAAATGCCCAAAATTTATGGATTTTTCATTACTAATGTTTGCTAGGATACTATGCATTATTGTAATAAACATAACAAACACAAAATACAAGAACCAAACATAAGGACCTTTTCATATAACAGACTACTGGATCAGGGACTCAAACCTATTGAATTGCATTGACCAATCAGAGAATTAACAGATTATATCATCATTGTAAATATGAGTGGTTTTAAGTCAAGAACTACCTGTAGTAGTAATAGTTTAAAAAGTATTGAGAAAAAGTGAGATTTAGAGTAGCAATGGCCACATTAGACCTAATGTTAGTAAAAGTAATGCAATTACAAACAGAAATTAGATAAAAATAATAATCATGAATATGAAAATTTACGCTCATAAGTGATATTTGTGAAAAAAATAAATTATTTAATTGTTATCTTAATCATGTTTTACAAATATTGAGCAAGAAAAGGCATTTATGCATGTCTGAAATTCTGTAAATCAAAATCATTGTAAATCAAGAACTTATATTAAATTAATTTACATAATAAAATCTAAATTATTAAAAAATTATCATAAAGAGTTGTTCAGAGTTTATTATTATTATTATTGACAATAATTTTATAATTATTGTTAATAATTATTAATAATAATTTTATAATAAAAAAACAGTGATATAGGTATTCCCTAACTTATAACATGAGTTATCAATAAATTCTGTTACTGGTCAATGCATCTGACCTGGATTCAAGTCCTGAGCAATAGTCTGATATACAAGAAGCATTCTTTTTTGTATCTGATTCTTGTATTTTTATGTTCATTAAGTTTATTATGATAAAGCAACATACAATAATAAATTTTGGGCATTTCTAACTTATGACCATTTCATATTTACAATGGTAGGATTTGAAGTTCTTAGAATCTAACTCTATTATAAGTCAAAGATTACTTGTATTTATATATGCACATATATTAGAGATTTCCAATAATGATATAAATAATTAGCATGAATGAATTAAAAAGAAACCTGCCTTTTATTTGATGCTTCGAAAACTCCACTATCTCCAGCAACAGATTCATCACTAACAGCAGCTGAAACACTTCTGTTATTTGATATAGCTAAACCTGTTGTCTGTAATTCATCTTGATCAGTAGACAATTCGCATATAGGACTAAGTGGTGGATTACTTGTCACATCACTACCAGAATCATAAATATTTTTAGGTAGATTGCAATCACTAATAGGTACTGTAGTAAAAGGGGATGGTCGATTTGGCTGCGAGACAGTAGATATAGACTGCAATTGTCGAATACTTGCATCAATAGTCATTCCTTGTTCTATACGGCACGATTCAATAAGTCCTGGCAATAATTTCAGGTCATTAAACTTTTCTTCTAATTTTTGTGACCTTCTTATTTTGTCTGTATTTGTTTGTTCATAAGTAGGAGGTGGGCCATACTCATATGGTGATACAGGTGGTGATATTGATGATAAGGAAGATCGAGGTGAAAGTGATGGTCCACTCTGATTTGGACCAAATGGAACAGACTGAGAATCTTCATAACCTACTGAGGAAGAGGCTATACTTTGAGTACTACCTTGTAACAAATGACCAACTCTCTTGTGAAGATCTTGCAAAGATGGATCCACACAACATTGAGGAAGACCATAAATATCTGTAAAACTTAGACTGCTTAATGAACCTTTGCTGCTAGCTGACAGGGAACCAGTACTCAAAGATCCAAGAGAGCTGCTTGAAGACATTGACAATGAACTGGTAGATACACTAAAGAAAAATCATAAATTTGATAAAATTTAATTATTTTAAAACTGATATAACTGTACTTATAAAATATACTAGTATATTATTTAATGCATCAAGAAATTGCAAATAATAATACATAATATGAATATATTATTATTATTTAATTCTCATAAAATACAAACCAAATTAACAGCACATAGGCAGGAACCAAAATCATAATGTGAATAAACAAATAAACTGCAAATAAATAGTAGCACTTTCGATTTATTTGCAGTTTAATTTGTTTATTCACATTATGATTTTGGTTCCTGCCTATGTGCTGTTAATTTGGTTTGTAAAGTTATTGTGGCAGTGTAACAAAGTAAAAAGTTCTCATAAAATATTCTTCAGACTAGAAAGAGCAAAGTACTGTTAGATTAAAACATTTCTCCATCAGTTATATAAATGTACATAGCTAAAAAAACAATTTTTGTAATGTTATAAATTCTATTTAATCTTCTTTCCAAAAATTATTTTCCAATAAAATTCAAAAAATAAAAATTTTATTTTTTCTAAAAAAATAATTTTTTTTTCATTTTTAAGCTGCAGAAATCATAAAACAAAGATTATAAAAATATTTTTATGCATTTCAAATAATTAAAATTTGTGGAAATTAAATTTGTTTTGTTTAGTTTTCAGATTAAATGGGAAAGAAGAAAAATGCTACATTAACTAAATTTATTTTTCAGGTTTTAATAAAAAGTATTCTTTCAAATTTAGAAAACTGAAGAAATTTGATACTGTAAATGTTTAATAGTGCCTAAGTTTTATGTTACATTCTCTAGAAAAGAAAGAAAATAAAAATGCAATTTACTTATTCACCAAATTAATTTTAAAAAAAATTATCATGAAATTTTTAAAATTATAAGATTTATTTAAAAACAACTAACTATAATATAATCTTGAAATATATATATTTTAAAGTCATTTGCCAGTATATGTTAGTATTAAAAGAATTAAATATAACACTATATCATTCTTTATTCTATGCACTCAATATTTTATTTTGTGATTTTGATCACATCATGATCTATATTCACTTACTGTAAAGTGCAGCAATCTTCTAAAATCAAATCTAACTTGATTAACAAATTATTCACTAAACAAATTTTGCTAGTTTAATATCAAAATTAATTCTAGGAAATCTGTTAGTTTAATAAAAAATTCATTCATGTTTTGATTCATAACTTATGTTTTTGAAATAATTCACAAAAATTTAAGTTATGTTTTGATTCATAATTTAAATTTTTGTGAATTATGAAAGGTTATTAAACCTTTCATAATTCACAAAAATATTCTGAAGTTGCCATTTATTTGCCTAACATTTTAAGAATCTTATTATAAATTCTGTCCAAAAAACTTGATAAATTCTAATGTTCAAAAAATCACAAGCTTCAAAATTCTAAAATAAGTCATCTCTTATAAATGGCATAAAAAAAATATTTTTTGCATTGGAACAATATATTCAAAATCTTGATTAGAAAAAACTATTTCTGGTATTTATCATTATTATTAATTTAATTAAGGAATGATGTTCTAAATTATTTCAGCTATAAGAACATTTAATTCAAATAATATTTAATCTAAATTTAATTCATTTTAGTTTTGAAAAGTATCAATTTCACTAGAAGTTTGATGAAAAAAAAATACTATTCTAGATAGTCAATTATATAGAATGCAGATTTTATGATTTGAAGGAATTAGTAATATATTATGCATTAATTGCATTATAAAAATTATAAGCAAAAAAAATTTAATTATAACAACTTATACAAAAACAATGTGAGTATTTATGACAAATGGATTCTTTTTAGTAGGAATAATTAATAATATTTAGAATAATACAAATTATATAAAATAAATAAAATTAATATAAGATTTCAAATAATTGCATTTTAAAATCAATATTTATACCTCTTTAACTGTGATTCTAAAAATGTTGTCAAACGCATTGCATCTCTCAATTTTTGTAGAAGAACATTTTTCTGTTCATGTAGTTTTAATCTGAAAATAAAATTTTAATCATTGTTCTCTCTCTTTATTTGACTATTATTATAAATTTATTTTCAACTATAATTATCACTAAAATTCAATGAAAGAACAGGAAAGAGGGGAAATAAGAACCACCTCATAATACCAATAGCTTACCTATCAGCAATAGCCCGATTGGACATCTCCATGGCATTACTGAGATCCTGTTCTAACTTGGATATTTCATTATGAATAGAAGAAATTTCACTTTCGGTTCGGCTCTTGGTGTTGATACTACGAAGCTCACGGAGGAGTTGTTCCTTTTCTTGTATCAGTAGAAGCCTAGGCCATGCAAGCAAACAAACTGAGACATGCATAAGATGCAGGCAGGCATAGATGAAGATTAAAGTAATAGAAAATACTATCATAATTTATTATTTGCAAGAAAATTTAATAATTTATTGAGTTTTCATTTATAACATGCAAGATATTTCCACTGCTAATATGAAATAAATTGCATATATTTTTTCCACTAAGAAAGTTGTAAAGAAAAATATGCACTCAAAGAAATACAGAATATTTTGGTTTTGAACAGAAAATAACTTACATCAAATTAATTAAATTTCATGTTTCATCATCAAGAGAATTTCATTATTTCAAACAATATATTTTACATATAAAGTATTAAATTTCTATTAATGTTATCAAATAGAAATACTTCAAGTAACATGCAGAATTTCATTATAAGAAAAGTTAAAAAGTATACTAGTGTGTTTTAAGAAAATTTACAAAACAAAACAATTCTGTTGACTCAGTTGTACTTTTATTATATTTTTAATCATATTTGTAAAGATGAATTAGTTATGAATACAGTTTCAATAAGAGATTTTAAATGTTTTAATAAAAAATTTGTTTTGATGATTCATTCAGTTGTTAAAATTTTTTTTGTGACAGTTTTTATTTTAAAAAAGATAATTGTAAATTTTTTCTTTACCTTAAGAGTATAATTTGTAAATGCAGAATCAAACTGTTTTGAATTAATGAATAATTTGAGCATTAAATTAAGAAATTAAAAAGTCTAATTTCCTTCTAATTTTGGGATTTATTTTTATTCCTTTATCATCATCCCAATAGTAAAAGTTCAAGTCTATAATTTCTCAATTTCAGATAATAATAAAATTGAAATGCTTTACAGAGAAGATAATTTAGTTACACAGCCACAAAATATAACATTTTTGTTTTAAGCAAGAATTTAATTACAATTTATGACATTTGTGAATAATAAATTTTTTGTTGCATATTAAAAATACTTCAGATTTGAACATTATTATTGGGATAATATTATAATTCATTATTTTAATTCAAAACCAATTGTAATTTTATAATTTGAAATAACAATTACATACAAAATATTTCTAAATGTTAAATTGTTAATATTTGATACTTTTGAACAAACTAAAAACAGTTAAATTTTTCAACATTGGAATATATCAAACCCCAACCAAATACTCAAGAATACTTTGATATTAAGCTGAAGATTGATTATTTTCCAAAATATGAATTTTTTATAACTGATTATTAATTATGATATTTTATTATAAAATTTAACAAATTTTTATACTTAATTTTTTCATTTATAAACAACTTTTGGAAGGAAAGGACATATGCGTAGTTTAAATTCTTAGAAACTGGGAAATATGTACAAAAGCAATTTAATGTTTAATTTATAATTATCAATAATAAAATATTTCTTCTATTATCCATCATATACAGAGTGTTCCCAACTTACAATGATATTGCATTCAAAAATTTCTGTCCCAGTTCAAATCTATCATAACTCAGAACATGATTTTCCATAAGTGCAATGTTATAAATGAATGTTACATTCTCAATCACACCAAAATTAAGAATATTCAATTTGTTTTTAAAAAGTAGCAGTGTACATTAATGTTGCTTATTCCTTAATCTGTTGAGTAGCTTTGTTATTGACAGACATCAAGATGAACAAAAATCAATAAAAAACAATAAAACAAAAATTCAAATCCTGATTTTATACTAATCTAGCTTTTGCAACTCATTTTTTTTATATGTAATTGATAAAAATACACCCTTCTGACGATGGGACCTAAATTTTTTTCAGTTGCCAAAGTTTTTTTTAAATTATATGTAACATTGTTTATATTTGAATGGCTTAATAAAATTTGGATTTTTTTAAAATCCCATCCTGTCAATTTTATAATTTAATCTACCAAACCCATTCCAATTAGGCAATCTGATAAATGATATTTTGGAAATTTTTGGAAAAAATCAAATTTTTCTTAAAATAAAAAAGAAAAGTAGATAATAAGAAATAATGGTTAATTCTGTTAAAACAAACTAAAATATATCTTAACTGTTTATTTTCTGTTTCAATTTCACTGAAATTTAAGAAAAAAAAATCTCAAAAAATGAAACAAACACTCTCAGGCCATTTAAGGGGCTTAACACTTTTTTTGCTTTATAGCAGGTACTCTTTTCCTGGTAAATTGCAGCCAAGTCTAATTTGGACATTAGTACGTGGCATTGGGTCTGGAATTACAATACACTACCAGCAATCCAATTAGAGGAACAGAAAATATATAGCTGTTTATGTATCAGATGAGTGTAATTTTGTATGTGAGGATTTTTTCATGTAAGTAAAAAAAATTTATAAAAAAGTACTATGAAAAATTGTGTAATTTATATAAGAACAAGTCAATAAATATAAAATATTAATAAAAATGGCAATATTTCAATAAATTCATGTAATTTTTTTAATAATTATATGATGTAACTTCAATCAACAAATGTTACATAACTTGTGTTTTTTTTTATCAATAATTTCTGAAATTTTTGGCAAAGTTTCTTCATTCATGACTCATTTTGTTCAGAAGACTTGTCACTATCCAAAAATACTGATTATTTCATTGGATGGCTAAAATTGCTTATAAAAAAATCGTGTTTTCGCTGAATTTTATAAATGTAACAAAAAGCTATGAAAAAACACTTCCACTGTTGGAAAGAGAACAAAAAATGCAATAAATATTGAAAATTTCAAAAGATTTCAACAAAAATTAAATCAAGATTTCACAATTTTAATTTTTAATTTTTTTTTGCATATTAATTAGATTTAATTTCAAAGCATCTGCAGCAATCAAGGAGTTAAAACAAAGAAAATATGCAACTCATGGATATCAGAACTTTATGTATGTAAAAATAAAGATGGAATGTACAAGTTATATTTTTTATGTCCAAGTTTATTAGTGTCAGCATGCAGCATGGCTTTGTGATAAAGCCTAGTTTAAAATCTCAAAGAATCCAGGTTCAATTCTGTCTCTCATAAATCAAGTTTTTCAGAAAAAATCAGGACAACATTCAACTTTCCAGTTGATCCTATTATGGGTATTGGCCAGTTATGGTGGGCTTTAAATATGGCCATTGCAAAAATATCTTCTATGTGATTCAGCAACTTAATTCAAACTAACTTAACCCAGTTTCTATCAAAAATAAGCCATTATTTTTTAATATCTTTTCTTAATGAATGGCTGATCACTACATAATGAAGTACATTCCAGATCAACTATAAACTGCTCATACTTATTGTAAAATCAGCAGGATTTTACAGTAGATGAATTGATGCCCAGATCAGATTCATTCAAAAAGTTTTTTGAGACATGGAATCCAAATTCCATTCCAGGCCAGGATAAAATTCAAACAAGTAAAATAAATTATTATATATGATTTCATTGCAGATATTTCAAGAAATATTTTTGAAGTAAAATGAAATCATCTAACTTAAAAAAGCATTGAAGACTGGTGTGGTTGCCATTTTTCTTTTGTATTATATACCATTTTCTTTCTTATTAAAAATACTAAACATTGAATATATTGAATATATCAATCTCATCACAGTCCTTCACATCTGTGATAACAGTGGCAATCAAGAAAGGATGAAGGTGAATGTTGGGCCTGGACATTTAAAAAAATCTAGAAGAATTCCATGTGTCATAGAAATCATTCTATGACACACGGAATTAAATATAAATACTCCATGGTGGAAACATAGCAGGCTACTCAGCTATCATTGTTACAAAATCATTGATGGGGTTCATCATAACTATGGATTTTCATTGTAAATTAATCACTATCAAAAGTACAGATTATTATAATTCAGACTATTTTTGATATTTTCTAATACTTCGTATTTGAAAAAAATTTGCAAACTCAGGAACTCATAAACTAAGAATTATCTTATTTTTAAAATTATTTCTTAAGAAAATTATCAGATTCTTATGAAATTTTCAATGTAATATTCTTAAATTTATTTTTTGAGCTATCAAATTTATTATTTCAATTATCAAACAGAAATTATATTTAATGAAAATCTGTTTTTATATTAAAGGATTAATATCACCAGACAAATCTCAGCTAGAGAAATAAATAAATCTCATAAAACATAGACAAATTTCAAAATATATAAAACCCAATCCTTCAGATGACAAGCAGATACTTTACCATGCTATCTATGGAAATCTTACCATATTAAAGGAAAGATTATTATTAGCTAACAGTAATTCACATGGATTTAGACTTTGGCAGCCACATAAAAATTTTGCTTGAGAATATTTGATTTCAACTTTTATCTCTGGAGTCAATTGAAGTCATTGGTGAATGCTGAAAAGATTCAAAATTATGCACATCTGAGAGTACATCATTCAAGCCTATTCATAGATCAACTTGACAAGACTGATGTAGGAGTGAGTAATCTAGCTGCAAATCTTTCAAAATGTAAACACATTTCTCTTATGTTTTCAGACTTATAAGAGATCTTGTAGGTATATTATTATTAATTGCATATTTTATATTTAAAAAAAATATTAACTAGGATATAAACTACTAAATTTTTGTTTCAAATCCAATAAATAAAATAAAGCAGCCTGAAATTAATGAAAAATCAGAAGAAAAGTGAACTTTTTACATCTTTTCCTTTTTCAGCATCTCTATAGATGATATTATTCAATCAATTTCAATGAATCCTGGAATTGACTTCGTAGTTTACTTAAAAATCACCTAAAACTTTCAACTCTATTGAATCAAAATAATGATATGAAACTCACTTCTCTGTAAACATTTAAACAGATCACATCTTTCAACAATTTATGACTAAATTTAATTATATTTAATTAAATCTTAGCTCATTTAATGCCTATTCAAAATTTCATTCCATCTGAGTAAAATGGAAAGAAGAGAAAAGAGGTATAGAAGTTGTGCTCTCTTTTCTACAAACACTTCTACAGATCAAACTGCTCAATTAATTTCAATCAAATTTAGAATATAATTTTATTATTATTTAAGGCCCTCTGAAAATTTCAGCCCTAAATGCAGAAATGATGCAAATAAAGAATCCTTTCAGTATAAACTCCTCTATAGATTGCATCTCTCAACTAATTTCAACCAAATTTGGTAAGACAGAAGATTTGATGAATTATTATGAAATAAATTGGATCTGAATGTATTACTGTGATAATGTATAATCTATTTTCAGATTAGGTCTACTTACTGAAAATAATGACTTACTGTATAATTTAAATGTGAGCTTTTATTCATCTTGTGTTGAGTTTTTAATTTTTATAATGTAACAGTTGTAAATAAAATAAAAAATGTTTTATTGTATAATTTAAAATACCTTTACTTTTATTTACAACTATTTTATTACAAAAAAAAAAATCTCAGATAATAAAGAATTTCAGTTAAAAGATTCAATTAAAGAAGGAGTGTATACTATTCTAATTTTTATATTATCATCTTATTATTTTATCACAGAGATAAAAGTTCTGCTTTATTATAGTAGTCATGTCTATTAACATCCTTATAATGGATGATATATTAAATTTTAATTAATAATTAAAAATAATTAATAAAGTATCCTCATCACACAAGAACCAGTTTAAAAGTTCTCCCTTATATGAGATATATTAATTGTAATTTTGTTATTTCAGTTAGCAAGCAAATTTTTCCACAAATAGAAATCTAGCTGATTAAAACTTCAAATTTACATCACTCATTTTAAATAAAAGATAAAAACAGTATTTTTCAGAGCTCAGCAATGTATCAATAATATATTAATTGATTTTGAATTAAAAATTATTTTTAAATTTAATATAATTAATTTTCAAAATATTTTAATATACATGTTTAATGAGTAAAATTTTAATATATATTTTTATTTCTAATAATAAAATTTAATGAGAAAAATTTTTTAATTACAATCACAGGAAAATTTTTTACCTGTCTTTATCTGATTCAACTTGACCAGGTGCCATTTTGTCTTCTAAATCAGCCAAATCTTGTTGGATCTTATGGACTTGTTTTCTTGCTTCATCATACTGTAACCTCATACGAGCCATTTCTGCTAAGCGTTCACCAATACGACCAATCTAAAAATAATAATTATATAAGAATTGAAAAATAAATTTCTAAATATAAATATAGGTAGACCTCAATTTATATGGGTTCAGTTTCAACTCTGAGGTTATAAGTAAGAGCAGTCAAAGCCTGAAATATGTACTAAATTTATGGGTTTCCCAAAACCAATTTTTATTAGGGCACTATACATTATAATAATAAACTTAACAACCACAAAACTACAGAAACATGTCAAAAAAGAATAATTTCGGTACATAAGCCTTGTGCATGGATTCATACACATATGAATTGCATTCATTAATCACAGAATTTACTGATTACATTACATATTGTGGTGTAATCAGTAAATTCAAAAAATGACAAATACAAACTGTCATAAGTCAATGTTATCAAAAATTGAAGACTTTCTATACCAATTCACATATGAATAAAAAGATCAATTCATCTGTTATTAATCTGCTTTAGTATTTAGAGATAAATTAATTGAATAATTCCTATACTTATTTTATTAAATTTTCAATATAATATATAACTTTGTTTAAGAATATTTAAGTTTTTTAAACTCCTTCTAAATTTTATTTTCTATTTTTTAGCAGAATTTCAAAAATTTCTTAATACTTCTTAAACTTACTTTGAAGCACATTTTAGTGTAATGCCATTATCTATGATTTTTTAACTATTTTGTTTTAATCACATATTAAAATTTTATTTGGAAAGAATTTTCATAATTATCAGAAATGGTGTCTTAAACAGTTTTTCTTTTACATAAATTATAAACTTTTACACTATTTTTTCAAATTAACTTTTTACATTTATGTTTTTAATGGAATTAATGTTATTATTGTTATTTTATTTGGTTTTAATCAATCATTCTTTCAAAGTTTTTGATTATTATTTAGTATTATATGCTAGACTGCTTTCTATAAAATGTCTATTATATATTCCTATATTTTTATTTTTTATGAACATCATATCGGTGGAGTTTGGCTAAGATAAACCATGTATCACAAAACAAAAACACGAACTGTTCATTTTGGCCATAATTAAGGTCATCGGCGATTAGTTGACTTTCAAGAAAAATGAGTTAATAAATAATATTTATTAGAAAAGCTTGGGTATTCAAGCTTTCCCTTAGTATCAGCTCATCGGTTCACATTTCAGCAACTCTAGCTTTAATATCTGATTAACTCATTAGATATTCTAATTTGTTTTGATTTATCATCTCTCTGAAGAAGTAATTTTATTGCTGTATATCTTTTATTCAGTATAGCAATGGGCCATTTATTACTCTTGTCATGCATTTTTTAATAATTATTATATAATAATATGCAAATTATCAGGAGGAAGAAAATTACTAAAATGTTGACATTTTTATGTATTGATAACTTATGAAATTTATTTACTATAAAGAATTTTTGTTAGCATTATATATATGTATTTTATATAAAGTAATATTATGCATATATTCCTTTTTATTTCAAACTTAACATTATATATAATGCAAAAATCATAATAAAAAAAATATAGTTCTAAAAACATCTGAATATTTTTTGTAAAAAAGTGTGATATTTTACTGCTGTTGACAACACTATAGAAACACTTCACTTGTCCTTCAAGTTTCATTACATTAAAGTAAAATTTTCAGCTGCATTAATAGACAATAAATAATTTATAAGATAAAATAAACATAAAAATATAAACAATATCGATTATTTATATAGTAATTAGACATTACTGCATTTTTATTATATGAATTAAAGCAAATATTTGATATAAAAGAAGACAAAAGCAAATGAAGATAGGCATAATAATCGCTCTCAATAGTTAACTATTTAACATAAATATCAGTGAACTAGTGTTGGGTAGGATTCGTATGTTTCGTATAAATTATACGAAAATAGTATATAATAAATAAATAATTATATATGTATCTCTTTCATGAAATTATTTTCTCCAAAATATATATGCTAGTTAAGTAGCTGTAATAAGTACAAATAAATTATTATATAAATGTTTTTAAATAAATAAAATATCACATACAAAAATAATATATTTGCATACACACTGAAATTATTTTAGTACCAAAAAAACATTTTGAGAGATTTTATATTAGATTTTGAAATTTTCTTCAGAAGGAACTATGTTATATGAAAATTAATTTTATGAAAGAAATTAATATTCATTTTGCAGAGTACTTGGCTTTATTTGATTTCAAAAATTTTATAGTGGAATAATATTGTAAATTATATGGTATTTTTGATGGGACATAATAGTTTGGAATAGTATTCTGTATATATATTAGAAATATCTTATATTTAAGATGTCTTTTTGTTGACTTTAAATTTGATATAATCATGAAATATAAAAGTAAAATTAAGAAAATTCCATTAATATCATTTCTCAATTATTTTGATACTAAGATAAAATTATGATTTAAAATTATTGTCCTATTTTCTGACTTTTAAAAATGGAAACTTTACAAACAAATTATATATCAAACTTAAAAATTTTAGTCTTTCTAAGATCTTTTGTTTCTAAGCTATTTTAATTATTTTGATACTAAGATAAAATTATGATTTAAAATTATTGGCCTATTTTCTGACTTTTAAAAATGGAAAAACTTTAAAAATAAATTATATATCAAACTTAAAAATTTTAGTCTTTCTAAGATCTTTTGTTTCTAAGCTATTTGAATTATTATTCAAAAAATAAAAATTGTATTACTTATAATCTTTTTTGCATGCTACAAAAATTTTGCACTCTTTCTAATTATTGTAAAAATAAAAATTATTAATGAGAACTGATTTTATAATTTAGTATAATTATCAAATTTTTTTAAGTGGTATTATTATAAATTCAAAAATAATAAGTAAACCTCTCGCAGTCAGAATAAATGTGCTTATGGTTTGCTTATTTTTGAAAATTTTTGCAATTGCTGAACAAACAGTTATTTACATCATTAATCTAAAATGTTTTTTAATTTAATAACTGCTGATCTGAAGTAAATCATAAATACTTAACATTTCTTGATTTATTATCACCAGATTCTGATTTTTTTTAATTGATTATGATTAAAAATTTCAATATATAAAATATTTAATGAATAAAAATAAAATTAGTAATACTTACAATTCATAATACAATTGCCACCTTCAGAATAATTTAGAGTTAATGTTTGAGCATCATATGAAAAAGAAGCATTATTCACAGAGCCATAGTTTTCATTTTCAATCGTGCCTTGACGACACACTCCAGAAGCAGTACAACCTAATTTTGATGAATTTACTGAACCACAGATATTTAGCAAGTATGTATTACGGGCATTATTCACAGAGCCATAGTTTTCATTTTCAATTGTGCCTTGACGACACACTCCAGAAGTAGTACAACCTAATTTTGATGAATTTACTGAACCACAGATATTTAGCAAGTATGTATTACGCTTACTTTTAACCTATGCAAAGGAAATTGGAAATATTCAGAGAATTCAAGTTAAAAAAGAAAATTTTTAATTTTCATAAAAATTTTGAAATATTCATAAATGAATAATTATTGTTTGTTCATGAAATATGAAAATAACTATAATGAAATCCTATTTTCTCAAAAAAAGTTAAACAAATCAAAATTGCATAATGTTATAGTATTGCAAAGAACAAAAAAATAATAATTATAAATAATTAATAATTTTTAGTAATAAAAATAATTAATTACTAAAGGCGGACAAATAATAAATGAAAGGCGTACTAAGTTGAGTGCAACTAAAGTGTCGCAGCTACTATTTTTAAACTACAATTCTCGGTATTTGTAATTTTAAATTATTTAATAAATGTTTATTTTTTCCCATGTAATAATAAATATCATTTTTATTAATGAATTATTTTTATTTATTTATTATTTGTGTTTGCTCTTAGCATAAAAATTTAAATATAAAATTCAAAACTGTACATTTTTAATTAAAATAAGAATTTATGAGAATTATTGAAACTGATTCTCCAAGTACAATTAAACACATGCCTATTATGTATTGCTTAGTGTTTTAAAGTCAATGCTTAATTGCTTATCCCTCAGTCTATATGACCTGATGAATTCGTATCAATGATACGAATCATCTGATACGAATCTTTTTTTATATAGAGTCGTTTAGTACGATTCATTAAAAAGATTCGAATCGCCCATGGCTACAGTGAACTATAAATACATCTTTCATTGTATTTGTTAAATATTTGTGTAGAAGACAAACAGAGGAATGTTAAACAAAAAATAAATTATTATTGACTAAGAATATCACCAATGGATTTGTCATAATTTAATAAAACATGTACAAATGATCAAAAATAAATTTTCTTTAAAATAAAATTATAAAATAATCCAAATTTAAATATTTTATAATATAAAATTAAGAAATAATGTTTAATGAAGTGAAAATGAAGTAAACATAATTAAATTCTTTTGCTAGGCTGTTTATCAAAAATTACAATTTGTTTATAAAATTGGAGAAGATAAAAAAAAAAGATATCTTGAAAATTTCATATAGATATCTTAAAAAATAGTAAAAACTACCAAAATTTACATAAATATTAAAATTTTTAATAAAATTAGGAATATTAATTCAGTGTTTACCTAAATGACATTCCAAAACAGTGCACTGCAAAACTTAAATAATCAGAAAAAATTGGGCAAATATATAAATATATTAAAAATGATGATTTAAAATTTGTATCATTTATTATGTAATCAATAATTTTATGCACTGTTTATTAGAATATCATCAATATTCTAATAATTCCCATTACTAAATTAAATAAAAATTATTAATTACATATTAATTTTTATTGTATTTTAAACTTAATAATAAAGCTTCAACAATAAAATAAATACCTCTCCAGATAAATCTGTCTGAGAAGCTGTACTAAGTTTCTCCTGGGGAATACTTAATGTAGATACATCTGGAGATGCAGGCTGTAAGCAGGATAAATCCTCTTTCAATCTTGCTAAACTCTAAACAACAAAATTACAAAAGTTTAAAATAATACTACAATGATAACTTCTATAATTTTAAATTTCCTATAATTCTAAAATAGTCTAATTTCATACATTTTTTCTTCTGATTTATCTTAATTATCATGATTATGTATAAAGGAATAGCTATAACTTACAATGCAATTTGAACATGAAAGATGAGAATATTAAAAAACATAGTAAAACTATTATATGTTACAAACTATTAAACTATTATATGTTGTATGTTACTATATAACTAACACACTAAAACACTGAATTGAATTACAATATTATGAGAAAATACTGAATTGTTCTCTCATAATATTAATACTTTTAATAATTTATTTAATAAACAGTTCATTACTTTCAAATTTTGATTAATTTTATGGAACCATATTTTACCTTTACATCTAAGATTGATAATCACAAAAAAAAATAGAATTACCATATTCTACAAGTCTTTTTTTTCCAAATGTTACCCCCTATAAATATTAAGTGACAGGATTAAGATTAGCTTCTTTTTATAGTAGATCTATAACAGAAAATACACCCATGGCATAAAAATATAGCAGTTTTGACATCATAATGATAAAAAAATGCACAGCTGCTCAAGACTATGCTCAACTCAACATTTTCAATACATAACTTGGTCAATGAACTTTCCTCATTTTATGATATATTTAGTACTAAAAATATTATTGTGATTTGAGCAAATTTTGAACAATCATCATAATATGAACAATTTGAAATGTATTTATTCAATAATCTTATTTATTTAATTAAATAAATGAGCAACTAAATCAAGTATATTGACCTTCTTTGAAGTTATTATTAAAACTATATTGTGCACTGTATTTACATCTGTAATATACAATATTCAATGAATAATAAATAGTTAAAAATATATAATATAATAATAATAATAATAATATCTAACCAGTAAATAAAACATTAAAAATATCATCACCAGTAATGTACAAAAGTTGTATTTTGGAATCAAAAGGTTCTACATGAAAATCAATCATGACTAAAACAATCAGAAAATCATCAAATTCTTGGTTTGTCCCTAGCGTTTTTTTTTTTTTTTTTTAATTAATTATTAAAATAATTAAAATTAATTATAATTTAAAATAAAAAAATAAAAAATTTTTTAAATAAGAATTTATATTTGCAATAGAAAAATGGATTATCTATATAGAAAATCAAAACCTAATTGAAAAATGCCAATTAAAATCACAAATAGTTCTGTATTAAAAATACAATCCTGATATAGTTCTAGAAACACAAATTACATAGAGAAAGAATAATACAACTATAGATAAAACAATTCATTAAAAAAAAAACAAGATACTGCACTAATTAATAAAAAACAGAAAACTATGTAAAATCCAACTATAATATACTGCTATAAGTATATATTTTCAGTTTTTTTAATTGAAAATAGAAAGCTATGTATTTCACAGACATTGTTACTCCTATCAAGAAACGCTTATATTCAATGCATATTGCCAAAACTGCCGAGTATGCAGACTTATATAAAAAAATAAAAACAAGCAGTGGTATATGCATAAAATATCAAAATGTCAATTACTATACATGCCTCTCTCTTATCCCTAGAACATTGTATTAATATTTATAAATGTTAAATTTTATACAAGAATGCTTAAAACTAACAAAAAAGTAATAATTCTAAATACATGCAATATAACTACAAAATTTCTCAATAAATATTAGTTTCAAATTTTTTAATGCAGAAACAGACAATACTTCTCATAAGTACACAATATAATTTTCTCTTTTTAAATTATGATCATTAGTCTTGGCTTGTACAGTAATTTTTGTCAGGAACTTTCCTTGTGTAGGATATTTTTCATGAATTTTTGCACTTTAAACTATTATTTAATTATTTAGGAATTAAATACTTATTATATGAATGGCTTGGAGAAATAACATGCTATCCCACAAAATGAAATTTCTGAGCTATTTGGTGTTTTAGGATTTGGTATTTTAATTACGGATTTTGAAAAAAAATCCATAATTAAATCATAATAATAGATAGATATTTTTATTTTAGTGAATACAAATTGTTACAATATTTTATTTAAAATCTGACTCCATAAATTATAGGCAGTATATTTTATAATGTTAATTTTTTATGGCATAGCACATTATTACTCCCAAGCCATTTACATAGCAATAATAATAATAAAATTATCATGCATAAATATTACTATACTTAATTTATTCTCATTTATATTTCTTATATCATGTTTTTTTATTGATGGTTTTATCACATAATTCAATTGAATGATCAATTTTTGCATTAATTTACATAATGTTTTTAATAATTAAGTAATCAAGATAAGCAAAATTTCAGATAAATCAGAGTTGAAACAATCGATAAGTTCAAATGGTTTCTTAACTTATTTTTAAAAAATTTATAATATACAATTCACATTTTTTCATTTTATATAAAATTAGTTTATTCATTTATCATTTTCTTCTTGTTTTTTTTTTTTTTTTTTTTTTTTTTTTTTTTTTTTTTTTTTTTTTTTTGTTTTCTAATTTGTGATACATATAAGTTTTTCCTTTTTTTTACATAAACAGAATATAATTTAAAAGAATAGTATAAAATTTATATAATTGGTAAAGACTTAATAAAAATATTTAAATTATAAAATTTGTAAGAAAATTTGATTAAATTTTATTTAAAATATATCATTTAGGAGAAAAATGTGATCGATGCAGTGATAATTATTATGGAAATCCTTCTGAAAGTGGAGGAATTTGTCAAGAATGTAACTGCAATAATAATATTGATATAGCAGAACCTGGAAATTGTAACCCTAAAACGGGTGAATGTTTGAAATGTTTATATAATACTGATGGTTATTATTGTGAAAGATGTAAGCCAGGATATTTTGGTGATGCTACAAGACAACAGTGTCGAGGTTAGTGTGTGTTTTAAATTAAACATTATCTCACTGTTTTTAATAACTCAAAATTATTTTATGTATTAATTAATTTTTATGCCATTTACAGTTATAAAAATACTGAAGTAGTATATTTCAAAAATTTTGTAACTTGATAAATTTATAAGTGCTTATAAAATTATTTTAAAATGTTATACAGGATGATTCAAAAAGGTTGTACCAAAATTTACAGACTTGTAGAGGATAAAATTCTGAATAAAAAAGTCTGGTTACATTTTTTGATTTGAGGCTCCATTTAAAAGATATAATACGTAAAAGTTTTGTGATGTCATTTCCATTTTGATAGATGAGAGACAAGAAACATTGAAAAAATTAAGTACTGAAATTAAGTTTATCAGCTTAAATTAACAAAATGTAGTAATGCAACTTTAATTAATTAATAATGCTAGATGAAATGTTTGATGTTTGCAAAAATAACTCTGGAACAATGATATATATTTATTACTACTGGATAGACTGCACTAGTGGTTAAGTTATCAGTTTGGTTATCAGACAAAGCGAAGCTATTGACCAGAAGCAAAAATGAAACTGCTGGGAACATTGCCGGAGTCTACTTTCATATCATTATTAGTTGAATACAACATTTCTTGCTATTTGTGATGTGTTTTTTTCTGTTGTTTGCATTATTGGTATATGTTGTTTAGCATATGTATGTAAGAATGAGCAAATATGAGATGATAGAAGATAGAAAATACTTTTGAAAGCTGAGGAAATATTATATTTAGCAAGATTCTACTTTCACTGCTTCAAATAAGAAATTGATGCTGGTGTTGTATTCATAACAACTGTATCTTATTTAATAGTGATTAAAGATATGTAATAATTACACTATTAATATTAACAAGGGTAGTATAATTAATAGTGTAAGATTGAAACAAATTCTAAGCTTAAACATTAGAAATATTCAATAAGCATTCATATATCCACCTATTTCATTGCATTGTGGTAGGTCAAGTAAAATGTTGCCTTATATTTTATTTGGTATTAATAGTGTAATTATCCCCTTGTTTATTATTTGATTATAATCTTTGTCAAAAAATAAAATTTTAATCACTTCATTTGTGTTTATTTTTCATAACTTTTTTTAGCATAAAATACATACAAGGTTGTTCAATAAGTTCGCGGAGCGCCATCTATTAGTCAAAATTAGAACTAAAATTTATAACATTTAAACATTTAAAATGTATGATGTTTCCCTGTAATATATAATACAATAAATTTTCTTGTATTCTAACACTTTCCATCCAAAAATGAATTTTTGTTACTTTTTTACAATTTTTTTAATCACATGTATATTATGAAAATATAATAATGTTGTAATTCCAAAATTCTGTCTTTACAATTAACATTTTATGAAACTATTTCAAACTTATCAGTATATAAAATAAGAAGGCAGTGTGCAGTAACATTTTAATCGTTATTCAAAATTTAATAAATGATATTAAAAAAATCTGAAATTAGATAAATAATATACAGATGATGATGTAATCAGTAAATTCTGTGAATGATTAATGCAATTCAATTGGTTCAAGTCCCTGATCTAATGATCTAATCACAACAAGCACTTGAAGCAGGATAAATACACTAATTTATTATTAGATATATATAATTTGTAATAAAATATTATAAAGCATTTCACCAATTTTACGCGAGCTATTAACCGGATTTCTAATTCCTTCTCTCTACAATAGTTTATTTTTGTTAACGTAAGAAAAATTAAGGCAGAAAAAGTCATAAAAATAATCTTAAAAATGTAAAAATTTCGAAAATTTCTTTCATGTACTCTGATATGAATATTAAGTATATATACATTTACATTAAAGTTAATACTATATTAATAAAATTAAATTACTTCAGACAAAATAATTAATTAATATAATAAGTTTTGTTTGTAATGTTTTGTTTTATATTAATAGATTCAAACATTTAAGAGTTAAATATTCATGAAAATTAATCTAATGATTTTAGCTTAGTGATTTAATTTAACAAAATTATTGTTGTTAATTATACGATTTGTATATTTGTTTGTTTTAAACACAGTAATTAATATTATTTTAAATTACGTTTAAATATAATCAAAAACAACATTAATTAAACTCAAATATTTTTATTGCATATAAAATGTTTGAGTTAATTAATCTTAAGTTTTAGAGCCATCATTAACATTGTCTTTAGTCGGAAGGCTGTTGACAAGTCTATGACCACAAACCAACCTTGTAATGCAGTTCTTGGGAAAGATAGACAGCCCAGACATTGTTAAACTGCCACATACCACTACAAAAACAATAGCTAGATAATGAGAGGTAGTTTGGGAAAGACAAACAGTATGTCAGACATTGTACAGACCTCAAATCCGTAGAACAAACTGGCCAAAGTAACTGAGCATGTTCTTCTGATTAAACAGGTCAGCTTCTATTTGTATAGCAGCTCTTCTTCAATTTTCAATTATTCTCTGGAAATCAAACACTGTTAATGTTCGTATTCTGCAAATTTACATCTTCTAGAGCAAGAGAGAGAGAGAAAAACCGTTTATATAAATACCGGAAAAAGTTTAATATGTAGAAGTATTCTGGAATCTTTAGTTTTACCAGTAATTTAATTAAGAGTTTTATTAAAAAGTTATAAAATAAAGCCAAATAAACGCGTATCTCTATAATTAATCTATCAAATAACAGAAGGAATGCATAAAATAACAAATTTTTGAATATTTCAAATTACAGACAAAGGAATAAATTTCTACCGGAGTTAAAGAAAATACAACTGTTTTTATTGTCGATTCTCAGAAAGCCCTATTAAACTGGGCAATAAATAGCTTAAAGGAAGAGAGAACTATGCAAAGATTGAAGTTGTTATTGTTTATGACTGTGGAACACAATGTGTCTGTCATAACATTACACCTGGCAAAAGCGCCATTATCGAATCTACTGTTGAAATTTTTAAGCATCTTCTTATAAGTTGTCACGCTTACGGTCAATGATCCTCAAACACTAAACTAAACAGAATTGTTTTTTTAATAAAAAACGAAATTCGGTTAAAAATACTCGAATATTGTCATACTTTGATTCCACTCGATAATGTGTTTGAAGCATTAAAAATGATGGATAATATTCGAAAGAATATCAGAGATAAAATCAAGTATAAACGTTTACTCGTTTTTTTTTCTTGTTTGTGACTGACCAACGAGGAATTTGTCATGTTCTATTGACATCCGAAATAATCAATTTGTTCTTTTTTATTTATTGTTTTTTTTTCTAATAGAATGTTTTGGTCAGTTTAACATTGTCCAAAGACCCTTATTATGTTACAATCTTGTCATCTGACTTATTTTAATGGTTACTGTAAAAGATTATTTCTTTAATAAATTCAATATAAAGTATTTAAAATTTTTTTGAACATTAACTAAGATACAAAAAATAACATACCATCATTTATTAGATTGAAAAGATTGAAATAAAAATTTGATTTGAATGCCATGTTATAAAATTATTGGGTTAATAAGGGCCAAGGTATTCAATTGAGATGACTAATCAAGTTTGGAATGAAGTTCTTGTGCCAATAAACGACATTCCTTAATACACATTGTGCAATTACTGCAGGAAATATTTAAGGTAACATTAGCTAATAAAGAATATTATAGCTTTCATATGTATTGTTTAGCTAATAGAAATTGGCTACTTTCATTTTAGGATCTTTTAACACGATTAAAACAATTTATCAAAACAATTTATCAACTAATAATATTTAATTTGACTCAATGTCTTTTAATTGTTAATAGTCTTCGGTCTGTATTCCCTGAACAGGTTTTTTTTTCATTTTATTATTTAATTCTTCTATTAACTACGTGAGGTAGATTATTTTCTTTCTTTCATTTAATCCTATACAAACCGGCGCAACCGCACAGGAAGATTCAGACAAGTTTCTACAGCGACAAATTGATCGTGACAGTTAAATGCTGCGACTGAACGAAGGCGCTACAAATAACCTGCATAAAAAAGAAATAACATAAGACACAAGGGCTCGTTATAGCTTATAGTTGTGTAATATCATCGCATCTCGATCTAGAAATTGGACTCGCGTGTACAAATAGTGCTGTAACCTTTTGACCCTTCAAAGAGGTCACACTTTAAAGTCTTTAATCCGAGATAAAATGAATAACTTAAAACACTTAAAAAGTTATCTATAAAATTATAGAAATAATATATGATGATTGTCTTCTTTGCATAATTTTCAATTTATTATTATTTTTTAAATACAGTCGAGTCATTAAATTTTATGATTTATTTCTCATTAAATTTTATGAAGGTTCGCAATCTAATAGAATTGTTCGAAATTATAGAAGCTTGTCATTTCTTATTATTCTACAATATTAAATTCAAATTATTTTATAATAAGCAGTAAAATCTCTAAATTAAAGATTTGTCATCTCTTTGTCAATGTATTCTGATTCTAGAAATGCCTTTGATAAACTGTGTTGTATTTGTTTCATCGGATGGAATAATATATAAAAGATAATCGACGAAGCCATTCAACTGAATCGAGATTAAGTTATGCACCAAATATGGAAACCTACCAAAACCAAATAAATTTGAAGCCTAGCAATATGCAGATGTATCAATAAGTTGATTACGTGAATCAAACGAATGTTTTCAGTTTGTTTGACAGCTTTACATATAACGGAAGACACGAGGATTCACAATATTAATTATACGATGATGTAAATATACCATATAGTTTTAAATGATTCTGGATATGACCTTCACGTGTTATTTTAACTTTTCAAAAACAGCAGCTGTTATCCTCCTGACATCGTGGTGATATTTATACGCCAATGAAAGTATACCCCGTGTTGAGATTGCCAAACTTTGATGTAGAATAGAAAGGGAGAGACAGTGGATTAAATTGCAGGAAATAAAAGCTACACAGTCAAAAGTTTTTTTGGCTCACTCCTCAATCCAAATTTAAATATGGCATCGGAAGAAGTTATCTTAGTTGTGTGATATGGATGATAGATATAATGCGAAGAATTTATCAATAAAATTCTCTTTAACCATTGCAAGAACTAACTAGTTCGGATGTACCCTCACTTTCTTATCTCCCATACACTCCTTGTCTTCACACCCAATGACATGAAATGAATAGTTTAGGATTCCTCCATCTGTTCCTAACTCTCAGTTCTTTGTCTTTTAACTTTCTACTTATAAAGTCTGCTTCCCTATCATCTGCAACTTTTTAAATCTGCATGATTAATTTAGTTTGTGGAATTTCGGTGTATTCTCTGACTAAATTTAGATTGATTATTTCAACTAATAAACAAACAAAGAAAAATATGTTCTTGGAAGTAAGCCATTAATACTCCCTTCTTTTTTTCCCCTTTAAAGTTATGCCAAATAATAATAAAATCACATTTCGGTAAAACGCAATTAATTACAGGAATATTTAAGGAGAAAAATATTTATTTAATCCTTAAAATGTTTTATACATATATATATAAAACTGCAATTCAAGCATTTTAAAAGGATATTTTTATTTTTTTATAAAGTAAATAATTAGAAAGACTTAAAATTTCGATTTACAGTATTTATAATACCTGTTCAACCGTTTATAATAATAAAAAAGCAAAAATTTTTACTCAAACATTTTAGAACGATGCTGATAAAAGCGGGAAAAAATCTAGACGTGTTCAAACCGTAAATTTGCTTTATTATAAAAATGCATTAATATTCTTATTATTAAATTGAACCATTTATAATAATAAAAAAGCAAAAATTTTTACTCAAATATTTTAGAACGATGCTGATAAAAGCGGGAAAAAAACCAGACGTGTTCAAACCGTAAATTTGCTTTATTATAAAAATGCATTAATATTCTTATTATTAAAATTTTATCATAATTTAATTATTTATTAAATTTAATCATAACATTAATATTTTAATATCTATAATTATCTAGATCATATTTATTTTCATAATATTTTAGATGAACAGAAAATGAAAGTATAATGATGAAGCATGAAATATGTTTTTATTAAAAGGAAAAAAAGAAACACGAAAAATACTAACCTAATTACTCGATCAAAATTAATTTTATAAGCTTTACAGTTTGACAACGAGAAGAAAATTAAAAAGGATTGAATAAACTCGATCGTCTTAAAAATATTAGCAATCTTAACAATTTTTTTCTCTTCCCTCGTCGTTCCCGATAAGCATTTTCAATATTTAATAGCGTTTCTGAGTTAGTTTTATTTCGACGTGCGGAGGAGCCTGACCGCATTCTTCAACCACAGCTATGTGGTTTATATAAGTATAGTATACCGAGATGATTTATTGTATTTAGTTGTGTTTAAGTATAGCCGAAACATGACATTGTTCTCTTACGTGCTATTTTTGTTGGTGGCATTCGAACAGTTTTTATTCTTCTTCTTAATTTTAAATGTGATATCAAATTATGCGGAATAATGTCTTAGATTTTACGTTTAGAAAGAGCTATTCTTGGATTCTGTAAAGAAAAATACCGCTCTCTCGGTTGAGAAAAATAATGAAAAGCTATAGTTTTGTAAGCGCATTTTTTGCTGATATTTGTAAATTTATAAGAGCGTAAATTCTATTACAAATATCGCTTACAATAAGAGTTCCAGATGGTGAGTGATTCTATTGTTCGATACGAAACGTCTTTATAGTACTTGTTCTTCCTTTCCAACTATTTTTCGAAGATAATCAGCCTGAGGTCATATTTACTGTGTCCCGAAGACTTACTGAAGCAAACCACCCCTTGACCCCCTTCAATACAAATTCTATTCTTCCGGTGGAAACTTGGTCCCCTGCATTGGATAGAAACTTTAATATCAGGCTTAGTACTGGGGTCGTGGGAATTAATGCAGTCTCGGCGGGTGTTCTTTCCCTGTTAGAGAGCACTTAGCTCTCAAACGTTACAAATAGAACTTATTCGTACAATCTACCATTCGATGATTCGGTTTTCTAATAGCAATTGCTGCTTAAACGGTGTAAGGAAAAAAAAAAAAAGAAAACTTAATCAGCCGACTTGTCCCTAAATTATTACAGTGCTAAAATACTGTAGCTATAGTTGTTGTAAATTTTTCGAATATGCCACGTCCCGCATACTTATATCAACTAAGAACGGTAAATATTTTTAGCAAGTCATTAATTTTATCACTTCCTTATGTCTGTTTGTAAACTGTGTAACTAAAGATAATAAAACTATAAATTATTTAGATGAGGCACAGGGATGTTAAAATAAATCTGTTTAATTTCAGTATAATTATGACTTTTACTATTTTCTTTTATGTGACGCATAAAATACATAACACTGCTGTATATGTTTATATATATAGGCAACATTGTTCGCCTTAATTAAAACTTAAGGTAAAAATCGGATAATTAATGCTTGGGAGGTATTGGTAGTTAGAAATAAAGATTTCAGAGGGCGTCACATCATCCAAATTCAACAGCGTATAAGATTTATAGAAACACATAAAAACCAGAGGCTAAAATTGGTGGGTCTTTCTCTCCAGTAGGTAATGTCATCGGTTGCAACTATTTCCGGACTGCAAGAAAGTAATCTGCGTCAATAAATCAGGGGAATGAACCATGTGGATTCAGCAGCTGCGGGGGGGAACTATTTTGACACAGAGAGCCCTGGAGGAGGGGGCGTAGCGGCTAAGCTCCGGCTGTTTGTTCCCTTTGCAGCAGGGGAATAAATAGGGGAAACATTCCGATGGTCCATTGATGAGATTCTAGCCCTGTAAGGGTCGCAGGTGCTGGGGGAATGACACCGTTGGCCCGACCTATGACCAACCGACCGCTTTCAGGGTGCGGTTGTAATGGGAAGAACCATGTCTCCACACTCAATGGAAACCATCTGGTAGAGCGTCCAAGAGTCGCCCGATTGGCTTCTTAACATGATGATTTAACATTTTGCATCATGGTTATTGATGCAAAATAATAAACGGTGAATTATTTTAATGAATAGTTAAATTTCCAAAAGAATTATTTATTCAAATATCACCCTTTATTATTAAAAAAAAAACGAAATAAAAAAATGATAAAAGTGGAAACACACGTGAAAAATATTTAAAATATATTAGGCTCCGTAATAATCAAACCATCAGGCAAACAGTTAGATAACGGGATCGTCATCTATCTTAAATAATCATGTAAAGTCTCTTAAGTTGTTTATATTAAAACCTCTATAAATTTCTAGAAAAGGATTAAAAAGTTTTATTAATTTTATTTGGTTTCATTTAAAAGCGCAATGCGAGATGAATGGCTTCTTCTTTGATAAATATAGCTACAGCGAACGCCATCTATTGGAACAAATATTGCTCATTTTAAGGGGGACTAAGTTGAATTTATCCGTTTTTTAATCCGCTCGATAGAATTAGATATAATATTTGAATAATTTATTCTTGGAATGCATGCTTGACGTATTAGCAACCATTAACATTCCTCAACTACTTTAATATAAAAATAAATTAGTTTAAAGATTGAGATTCATCGATGTAATTTGGGCGTGGGCACACTCGATGTATTCAGGTGTCCAAAATGTCATTTAATTGTCTCGTTTGATGCTACAAAGCTTTGAGTGTCCTTAAAGTTTTGATAGATGCTTATAAATAACGCTAAGCGTTGTAGGGAGGGGAAAAAATAATGTTGCCTACAACGTTATCTTTGAATAATTCATGCCGAAGAGTACATTTATCGAAGTCACATTGGACATTTACAGTGTTAATAATTGAATTACTGTAGTCCTTTCCCTCAAGTGATATCCGTTAGCCTGAGAGGAATGCAACTTGTTTACTTGAAGTTTTCAAGGGTACTTTGGTACTTTATGTTGAATTATAATTGATGAGATTTAATACCAATACAAGCTAAGAAACCCGATAGAAATATAAATGAATGGATATAGTGTTTCCACATTTTCGCTAATGTTAATGATTAGCAATCATTTACTTTAATGTTTTTCTTGCATTTTCCAGTGTTAATTTATATCTAAAGGTCTGTGGATCGATACATTAGCTTTAATTAATCTCTGTATTTCTGCTAGTTGATGTTCTTTAATGTAATATTTTTGAATTTTAGTCATCATTTTTCACGTATTTGCTTTTAAAATATTATGCAATAACGGTTTGTTTAAATTCACCATTCAAATAAAGTTATATTTGATACAACTTTATGAATAAAATATAGAAGAGCATTTATTGTAGTTTATATATAATTCTTTGTAGTACAATCACATATATATATGTTGTGTATAATTTTATAGAATTGCATTCGTGTTTATCCTCTTACACGATTTTGAATAATAGATTAAAGACTAAAGCATACTTTACGTAGAGAAACAATTGCGTGAGCTAAAATTGTATCGAATTTTATCAATATTTTGATTTATCAATTTGAATAAATCCTATTGTGTAACGTATCGATCATTTTAGCAAATAATATTGGATTTGTTTCTATTATTTACTGAAAATTTGATTTTAGATTATAGTCTCCGTTATAAAAAAAACGACGACAGTTTTATCAGTTTTTGATACTAAACTAAACTTTATACAAGAGTGGGAACAATCCCATTGAAAAGCATATAGTCTCACCAATATATTTTCCTTCTAAATTTCTTATTTGCTCAAGTTCTGTAGATATAATGCGAGTTGGGGAGGGGTAAAGAGTAATGTTAGCGATCACCGTCTGACCTCAATCTGTCAGTTATCTGTGACCAGATGCCACCTTTCCAAAGAAATGGAAAACAAGTTTAAAAGATTCTGAAAGGAGGAATTATATGAACGAACTTCACAAACAACTGCTTTAAGGTCAGCATTTTCATAATCAAGTTCAAAGTTTTAATACCTCGTCCGGTGAGTCTATTTTTCTTCACATCCTTTCTCATACGTTTCTATGTCACCTGTTTCATCGAGGATACACAACGGTATAGAAAAAGACAATCTTATTTTAATAATATTATTTATAATTCTTATGATTAAAATAAAGTTGATAATCCTGTTTCTGTGCTCTGGAATTTTTCCCATTTAAATTATTATTATGCGAGTTTTTTTTTTTTGTGTTCATGTGAAAGCGTACTATGTACGCTTGGGTGTTACTTTGTAACGTGTTTCTTTTCTTATTTCCAGGTACTCCTGTCAATCGCATACCTATAATGGCCAAACAGGTGTTGGACCTTTACGAACTGTACCGGTTAGTGGTAGCCAGGGGCGGGTTAGTAGAAGTCATTAACAAAAAGATCTGGAGGGAGATTACAAAAGGTCTCAATTTACCCTCTTCCATCACCAGTGCAGCCTTTACGTTACGTACGCAGTGAGTAAAAATTTTCGTATCGTACATTATTATACGAAAATCATTTAAATATTAACATGTTAATATACTAGTTAAATAAATTCTATATTAATGAAACCGTTAAATCATTTTAAGCATCAAATTTTTAAAATTTATACTGTATATATATATATATATATACGCTGTATATAAAAGTATGTCTTGGGAGTGGTTTAAAAAATATTGATGATTATATACATAATCGGTTATCATATTTGAAAAACAGCGCTTATAAAGAATTCATAGACACATAAATCAGAGTTAGAAATTCACAGATACATAAATCAGAAAAGAAAAATGTGAATCCAGAAAAAAAAAGACTGTTACTAGGAGTGCCGATTATATGAATGAATGTATGTTATTTACATACAAAGAGGATTCATCTCGCTCCTTAGTCCAGTCGCACTTTGGTGAGATGAGAAATGGCATTTAACAACTTAATGTTGAATTGCGAGTGTTATAAATGTTTTAACCATTTTGTGGATTACTAAGAGCTATCAATCTGAAAGTAAAGAATAAAAGAGGCTGCGTAATGATCGAATCTGTCGAATCTCGCAAAGAATAAAATTAGAATGTTCATCTTTTTGGCATTTATCGATATCAAGATTTACGATTTTTTACTAATTAATTTAATTTATTGCTCTTCAAAAATTTCTTTAGTTTGTTACACGGAAGAATTTTTAATCATTGCACTGTCCTCAATTTATTAATGAACCTGTATGGAATATAATTTTATATTAAAATAAAAAAAATTCATATTATAAACAGTTGCGTAATACCGTATAAAACATAAGTATTAAAATAAAAATATAGACTTATAAATTAATTTATTTTTTAAATTATTATATCCTGTAGTTATTCTATATTAAAATGATGCAATAATTATAATAAATTAATTATATCTTAATCAAATGAAATAGGCTATAACTTAGGACCTATATTTATAATATAACTATTTTGTTTTGAACTAACAAAACTGAATACATAAAATTGAATTTAAAAATACTAGTTGAAAATATAAACTTTTTAAAGTAATACTGTATAATATTTATTTAAACTTAAAAAACTTTTTAAAATTAGATTTTTATAATTAAATTGCGTTGATTTTGGATATTAGATTTATTTTTGAAAAAAAATTACAATTGAAATCTCAAATAAAACAACAAAAGTGATCATTCCATAATGTAAGTAGGCCCTAATACAGTTAACCAAATACAAGTATATAGAGTCTTTCTAGTTAGACCTAAATAAATACAGTCCTCTGAACATTTATGATAACGAATTCGTTCATTTAAACATGAAGCATCGAATTTTTCGTCATACTTTCGAAATTTCAATGCCACTAATACCGCGATAACCACACTTTAAACCAAAAAATTAAGTTTTCCTCGAAAATAAACTAACTGTAAGTATTAACAATAGTGCGTTTGGTTTAAATATTGTGAATTTTATCATCAAGATTTTACTTTATTATTTAAATATCGAGTTTTTTTTTTGTATCAATAATCCGTACTATTTTTGTAACGAACTGAAACGATCAAGTTTGAATTTGCTCCAGAAATGGTGAACTTAATTATTATTAAAATTGAACGTAAAACGCAACTTTTACTATATATTAATTTAATTCAATTCAGTTTTTTATTATTAAATGAGAAAAATTAGAAAAACAACACATTTTACGGTAAATCCATTAAAAGAAAAAGATAGACTCTTATCTTTCAATTAAATAGTAGTTTGTAACAACTATTATTTAATATTACCTATCGGGATGCCAAGATGGATTTACTTCGTTATCTTGGAAAGGAAACGTGATTTTGCTTTACAATACCTTGTCTTATTATTATTTTTTTTTCCAAAGCGTTGTTTCCTTTCGGCTTGAATAAAGACATACTATCCCCTATATTACGCAAAAAAAAAAACTCAAGTACATTATAATAGGCCTAGGGATGTTCGGTTGATTATAATAACCCGAAAGCCGAAGGGAGATCATGCCTTTAAAAAAATATATAATAGTAATAAAAGTTAATAAAGGCCAAGAATAAAAAATAAAAACACATTTCCAAAAATATAAATCTACTTGTATTGCATATAGATTCAATTAAGTTATATAAATCAGTATATCTACATGTTATTTAAAATTTCGTTGCCTTCGACTTTCAGACAGCAACCATATTTACAATTATTGTTTCGGTTTTTCAGCCCTGAAGGTATAAGTTTGTATTCTGTTAAACTTTTCAAATATAAATTCTGAAATCACTTTTGCTAATTCGGTATTGCCATTTTTTGAGTAGAAAACAAACATGAATTTTATCCTAGAAATCATCTCATAGACATGATTTTTGCACGAATGAATTAAGATAATTCAATTATTTTCACCACTTCAAGTAAAATTCAATGCAGAAAAGACACAAAGCGTTAGTCAGATAAAGCAGAGCATCGATTATTTGAATTAAATATTGGTTTAGTGTTATTCTAACACACACTACTTTTTTCGCGAAATAATTAAATAATATTCTTTATAAAAATCAGTTATTTTGTTTTGCGTCAGTAATAATGATAACAACAATAAAAAAAAAACAAACTAAACGATAAATAATCGATTGATTTATTATGCGTAATTTTAATTACTGCGTTGATTTTAATTGAAAATTTATCGAATTGTTTATTTTGTCGATTATCGATTATCTGACTGAAGCTATCTCCAATTAGTTCACATAACTGACGCTCTTCTGTACTTAACGAATCTTGTCAATATAATTATGCTGTTTATTTAATATACAACAGAGATATAGATTATATATTATATCTATATTGTTATTGTATATGACATAAATTACAGGTGTATATTATACAATTAAGAATAATAAAGATTATGAATAATTTTAATAAAACAGTGAAAATAAGGATGCAAAATCTTTTCTTTCTGGACTGTTGCTAACAAGTTTTAACTTGGCAAATAAATGTTGATAACATTTACATTTTTGTAACAATGTTATTACTATATTATATATGCTTACAAACACGTATAAGCCTGCAATTTGAAAATAGGTTAACAGCGATAATCTTATCCATGTAATCAATACGAACAGTAAACTTATTGCATATTTAATAGTTTATCGTAGTATTACAAAATGTAACGATGCAGTGAAGTTTTACAAATTCAAATACTGTATAACTTATATATGAATTTAAATTTTTTTGTAAATTTTACTTCTTTATTTAGTTTCATAATAATAATTTTAATAATATTGCTGAATTATTAAAGAAAAAGATTCGTTTATGTATTTTAGATAAGATCTTATTATGACAAAATTGCGACTTTTGTTTGCATTAATTATACTGTATGATTTTCCAATACTGTAGCCTAATCTATCTTATATGTTAACCGTAATTTGGTTCTAAAGTAAAAATTTCTTATACATAAGATTTGCGTAGTTAATTTAACGCGTAGATTAATAATTACACATTAATAATTTATACTTATAATTCTGTAGGTTTTTAAATTTACGTCGGAGTTTCTTAATAAATAATTCCTTACCTCATAATATACATACAAAGAATATCAGTATGTTTCATGAAACTTGATCAATTTGATATTTACTTTAGATTCTTTCACAAAATTAAACGATATTCAGTTTTGAGGCGTAGAACATAGTGGTTAATGATTTTTTTATGTAGACAGTTCATAATACATCTAGATAATAAATAGAGTTGATATGATTCGTCGATTAATAAAATAATAGACAACGTATTTAAAGAAAAACAAAGTTAATAAAAAACATATTAAACAATAGATATAAACCCTATTATTATAATATGAAGAAAATTGGATTCTATTAGCATTATTATTATGCTAACTAATTTAATAATTAATTAATATAATAACTATTTGTTTTCATGTTTTAGCATTACTCGACATGGTATTACATATATTTTCTGATTTTATGAAAATATTATTTTTTGTTGCAAGATGTTTTTGAAATACTACTAAAAATTTAGATTAATTCTATATTCAGATTTATTGATGCATGTCAAAGATAGTCGGTTGAAAGAAAATAAAAAAAAATTATTGTAATTAATTACCATAAAATAATGATTTTTATGGTCATATTTAAAAGATTTATAGGTTTATTTTAGTTTAATAAAATAAAATAGATCTTTCATTTAAAAAAAAATAGATATAAATACAATATATAGTGGATCGGGGGAAGTCGCTATAATTAAGCTTTTTGATCCTAAAACTCATATTAAATTTGAATATTTTCCTTTCATATTTTTTGTATGAATATTTTCCTTTTCATATTTTTTGTACTTAAACTTACAAGTGTTATGCATATATGACTTTATCAAAATCTTTTGATAAAGCAATCGGGTAATTTTTTATATTAAAAAAAAAAAGTTACAATTAGTCATCTTACCACGAATATTCCGGGTAAGATTTATAAAAAAAGTCACAATTAGTCATCTTACCCCGAATATTCCGGGTGAGATGCCACTGCGCTTTTCATGATATTCACTTTAATAAATAGCCAAAATGAACTCTTTAATCATCCAACAAACTTCTTGTTCACTATACCATGTATATTTTACTAGAATAAATTATTAAATTCTATAAAATTACAAGAATTAAATAAAATCAGCTATTTAGATATTGTATACATCCACGGTGGTTAAGTTGCGGTTTTTGAGCCACATTCAACTCTTTGATGGCTTTAGTGTGGCTCCCTATCTCGAAAATCAAAAGTTGATATAGAGCAATCTCTTTTAATTAAGAAAGATGTAGGAGTTGTCCATTTGTCCATATAAAATAAGCTATCTAAACACTTAGGAAAGTGGATTTAACAGTTTTTACTTTGATGATATTATTACGATTAATAATAACACTTCAAAAAGTGACTGTATAATTTTTGATGAAAATTTCAACACTCGCTGGAAACTTTTCGATTTCTAATGCGAGTAATTGATAACCTGATAATAGCCATCATCTATATTTTTGGCGGGCTTATAGGAGGTTATAATAAACCACCTTTTATCACCACCTGTTTAAATATTAAAGAATTAGAGAAAAATAAGCATCTTCCTCCGATTACCATCTTCCCCTGATTCACTTTATAGAGAGTTTGCATCTGATTTTATAGACCTACTTATTATCTAATTTCTATTAGCATTAGAAATAACAATCAATGTAGATAATATTTATAATTCTGTTATCTTTTTTCGATATTTTGATTTAAGGAAATTATTAAATAGAATTTCAAATATAAATTAAAATTTTAAATATGTTTAGAGTTTACAAATTTAGTTTAATTTAAATGTTCGAAGCTTACTTACGAATTTACTAAATATATGAAGCGCGAAGTACATAACATCATTAAGAACGAGAGCCGATCCGAAGAGGAAAATATAATTAACAACTATTTAATTGAAATTTCCAATTCAACGTTCTTTAATCAATCTATTACAAATAGCATTTTCATTTGATAAATTAGGATCATTTTATACCTCTGTCAGACACTCTAAAAAATAGTAGAGAATTGCGAAGAATCCTATCTAATATAATGTAAATAGGCCTATTCGATAGATAAAATAGGTCAAGAGCCAGGGGATTGTAAAATTTTACTGTTAAATATATTCAATGGTGTTAATTTTCTAAATTGCATTTTTACATGCAAAATTTATTAAATATATGTTAATACAGATATAATATGATTTCAAAAACAAAAAAATGCAAAATAATTTTAATAAAATAATCAAATTAATTATCGAGGAGAAGCGAAATATGATAATTCAATCATTATATTATTCTCAATTACTTAATTTTATTTTGATTTTCTTTTATTTGTTGCGTATTATAAAAAATTTAATATTTAAAACAAACAATAAACATATTTGTTTTAAATTATAAAAAAACCAAACTCATTAAAGAGAAAATTATGTACTGTTCTGTAAAATATTAATACGTTATATATTCTGTTAAAATTTTTTTTTTTTTTTAATAATTATTATTAAATAAAATTTTCTTAACGTTGATTCAAAAATAAAAGGGAAACTTTTCTTTCAGACAGTTTATTGAGAGGGGAGAAACATATTTTCATTTTATACATTTTCACTTAAAAAAATTTCAGAGAGAAAGTTTTAAATAAGTAATATTAAAAATTATTACTTGCACTTTTTTGTTAACATTCAAAGCTTATTCAAATAAATCAATATTTAATTTGCATTTTAGCATTTTCTAAACTTGGAAATATCTTAATGAAATTGTTCAGTAACATCTCTGTTTTTTTTTTTTTTTTGAAGAAAAAACATAAAATCATAAAGTATTGTACTGTATATATATTTCAGGAAAGATATTGTGCATATATGATATCTTTTATATCAACCTGCAATGATATATAGTAATCTATATATTTCGTTCTCCCATTACAAAATCTCAGTACAGCATTGTCTAAATATAATAAAAAGTTATAATCTGATCATTTGACACGTAAAATAAGTAATACCTAGAACAAAAAACAGCATTTTTGGCTATATTTTTACTTTATTTATCTATTACATCTGGGACAAGTCCGACAGTTTCAACGTTAGCTTAATGCTTTACACGGAAAGTTTAATTTATATCACACAGATGACACTAGATGACAAATGGCATGAACATTATATATCAAGCATAAGCAAATATTATATTATCTTTCCATAATTTAATATTCTCACCAAGGATATAGTTAAACCATTAAATGTCATTCAAATTATTTTTTGCATTGCTTACTGATTACTTTGGATATTACGTTTTGTTTAAATTTATTCAAAATTCTAAAAAAAAATAATGATCATTCAATATTATTACAAAAAATATTTTCTATTGTTTTATCATATAAACAAAAATTTATTTATGGAATAGAACTGCAATATATAGTTAAATATTATAATTTAGTAGTTAAAAAATTCTGAATCCATTTCGAAGTCACAATTTAAATTTAAAAAATATTAAATTAATTATTTAATTTATTAATATTAACAAATTAAATATTTGTTCTTTTAGAATAAATTGAGAAAATGTAACTGCAGAAGCGAAAAAATGATTAAATCAAGATTTAGAAAGTAAAAAGGCTCACATTTATCACTCTTATTCCAAATATCACGATTTATATAGATAAAAATAAGTTTAATTTTGTATTAAAAATCGAATTTATATCAAAATTTTAATTATAGCTAATATTGTAAAAATAAGATAGAAGACAAATTTAGATCAAATTATATGATTTAGCATTTATTCGATTCTTAGTAATCTGAATCAAGTTAGAAAATAAAATAGTAATAAATTCTATAGATAATGAGAAAAATATAAACCTTTTATGACTGAAAATAATTTGAAACTTTTAATTATTGATTCATTCTGAGGCCATATTTAGATTCATTAAACAAAAAAAAATTTTTTTTCAATTGTATCAGGTAGTATAATAGAAAATGAATAGTTTTATGAAACTATTCAATCTAACTCTCAGAAATCGAATTTTTATTTTTAGTTTTACTTTTTTGGCTTCTTTGCTAATTGCATTTTAACCCGTTTATTTCAAAGCATAAATATTGAAGAATGAAACGACAAGTTTTATTATTATACTTATTTAAAGAACAAAAGTAAAATTTTAAAGTATTCATTACTTCTAATTTTCTAATTAACATAAAATCTATGTAGATAATTATTGATCGAATCATTTTTTAAAAAAAGTTTCTTTAGTTATTATTAGTTTGTTGATTTTAAAACTTTATTTTATTCTTAACAGTAAAGTTAATTATAATTTACGAATACTAACTGACTAATTATAATATATCCCTAGCTCCAATTTTAATTTTATTGTCGAATTAAAAAAGTAAAAAAAAAAAAAATTATCTACATTATAATATAATAAAATATTCGCAAATTATTATTTCGAAATTATCTTTCAGCAAAACAAACGATGTTGGATATTATTCATTTGCTTAGAGAAAATTATATATTAGTCCTTGACAAAATTATTTTTCCGACAGTTAAGGTAATTAATAGGGCTTCTTCTTAAATGTTTAATAAAGTGCAATGCACAACAATAATTTCTATAATGAAAAGTGGGTTGAACCAAGGCTTCTGAATGATTAACAAGACAGGATCAAATTTTATAAGATTGCTCGGGACTTTTATACGCATACGATCAAAAGATCGTTTATAATCGAATAACATGTATTACAAATTTAATAATGCATTTAGTAAGTTACTTAAAGCATTTCTCACCTAACATTTATCACATTTTAGTAAATTTATTGCTTATTTTATATTGTTATGCATATCAGAAATTATATTAATATATATAAAAAAAAATTTGAACGTACGATATAAAATAAAATATTTTTTTTATTGATATTGTATATAGTTTTGTTAATAATGTATAGATTTTAACTACAATATTTTAATTGAATAATATATTTATTTTTGTTTTATTAAGATAATATTACGTAATTTGAACCTGATGAAATTCCGAAGCTGCGAGAGAATTCTGATTTAATAGCTCAACATATCGTGACTCAATAGACGTTAAAATATCCATTCGAAAATGACATTGCCATTATTTAAATTACTTTATTCTTGTAAAGGATTAAACCATTTGCACATTGTAAAGAATACAGAAAAGCTATAATAATGAAAGAGTGGTTTCAAGCGAAACTATTTCACATATTTTTTTCTTCTTACTTATTTAAATTATATACGCTCATATAGCCTTAATAAGTATGTATAGGCCTAAATCTAACCTTCATAATTTTTCATGCATAAAATTTTCGCATGCGAAAAGTTTATTTTAATGGTATAATTATGTTTTATTTTATTTGTTTTATCTAAGCATTTAAAGCAAATGCATAATTATTACTAGATAAATGTTATTGAATCTCGGTTCATTCACTTTGACACGCCAATAGTTCTAATAAGTCTCGCTTATTTATGAGAATATTATGTTTCACGCAGTTAGAGACTTCATATTAATTTTTTTAACATAACTGATATTTGTTTCAGTTTACTGTATTTTTATGTATTTTTATAATTGAATTTTTATTTAAAAACACATTCTTTCGGGACATAATCGATTTTAGAATATAAGCAAATGAAACTAATTCTTTGTTGTTAAATCACAAAATCGTGTAAAATAATCTTTTTATTTAACTAACGTTAAAAAAAAACATAAAGAAAACTTAATAACTCAGCGAAACAATATAACACAAATTATATTTGTCATTCATGACCTATTTGGGAGATAGCTTCAAACAACCTTTTTTTTTTTTCAAAATGTTTAATGCAAAAATAAAAATTGGTGTTTATGTTATGTGCATTGAATATGAGGACATAAATAATTACAATTGATTTTGTTTATTTTTTATAATAATTAAACTAGATACAATAATTTTATTACTCTAAAGATAAAGCTTTATAAAAGTTTCATAAATGTATAGGTATATGAGAATATAGCTTAGAAATTTTTATTTAGTTGCACATATTTTGTAACGTAGAGTAACATAGTTTTACTGTAAAAACATAACTCTGTATAAACCGTTATAAAATAAAATTCAATATTTTAATTATCATTATAAAACACAAAACATTATAAAGCATAAACAATGCCGAGACTGTTTTATTTATGGAAAGAATTATAAAATTTAACATAACGTTAACATGAATTATATATAAAGAGAGAGGATACATGAATTATAGAGAAAGCGAGAGAGAGAGGAGAGGAACGATTATTCCTAAGTTTTAGTTAATCTATTCGAGCGTTACTTGTTCGAATAATCAAGTCGTTTGTACTTGATTGATTCTGTAAGCTTTCTTTTACTTACAGCGATTTATTTTCTGTACTAAATATATAGGCCTAAGTAAACAATATATTACAATGATTGATTGGTTATTTGATTGATTATTGATTCCTCACAACGTCATTTTCCATCTATCTTAAAATTAGATGCAATATCCTAGTCGAGAAATTTGAGATTTTATGCCATTATACGCTTACACTACTCCAATCTAATATGATAGGCTATACTGTAGAAGTCTCCCAGCAGGTCTCTTACTGCAAAGTAAAAGGAGGCTTTTATGGGTTACTAGGCTGATCGATAAATATTAAATATTTTATATCGGCTATACCGCTCCGTTTTCACTAGTTTATCAAGAATCTATACTAATTTAAATATTCGGATCGTTTCTATTAATAATAATATCGGTTAGACTAAGAATATTTTTAATCAAAGTCAGTAATTAACTGGTATATCATAATTTAGTATACGATGATTAGTATTGACAAAGAAGCCTCATAAAATCATCAGTTATCGTTGACAAACCGATTCGGGGAAACGTAAACACGAAAGAACGATCGTAATCAAACCAATACATAAGTACAAAGTCGACAACAAAATTAATTGATGGATCAACCCCCGCCGAGCGTAGAAGACGTAACACGAATTCCACCCGGATTTGAAGTTAACGTGATCTGTTAGTTAAAACAGTTTGTTCGTCAGATTAAGAACGGTTGGATGGTCTGTGTGGAGATCAGTGAAGCGACTCTTGACTTTACTAACACAATGATTTGTATCCGTTCTTCGTTTGTCGGAGCGGTAATTACAGACTCACTGCCTGCCCCTCACCGCCTTTGTTCTCCTTGGTATACTCCATAAATAATTCATGGGCATATATAATAGTCCATCCAAAGTTGACTTGGGTTAATATGTGTGTCGTCTACTGCGTTTCTGTTAATGATATTCGATTGAGATTTCAGTTAGAGACAAAGGATGATTATAATGACAAGATCGTACATATTTACAATATTTTTTCCCCTTCTATCCCTATTCAGCGTTACTACAGTTTCCCCTTCCATCTGTTACCGATATAGAACAATGTGTAATCTAACTTAGATCATGATGGATGTAGAGTGCAGGTGTGGATTTTACTAGTGGCAACGGTCATATTTCTTCTTTTCACCTGACTTCTTTTTTTTCCAACTCGCTGTTGAGTCTGCGAACCAAATACGTAAACGCTAATTTAAAAATCAAAATATTAACATGATGAACTTGCACAGAACATCCTATAATTGAAACTCATTAAAAAAAGAAAGTCATTCTTTCTTAAATAATTACCTATTTTTCCTGTAAAGAAACATAATAAGGTTTTTCTTAATCTAACCAGTAATAAGAATCGAGGGCAAAATGATAAGAATGGATCATAAATACACAATTATAATTATGCGGTATTCATTAGTCGATGCGAGTCTGGCTAGCTAAGACATTGAAGAATATTTATCACCCGCATATTATTATAGGTAAGTCTGAAAAGAAACCATTATATAAAGTATACAGAACAAGTAGCCGAACTTATAAAGGAGAAAAAAAACTCAATCAACTTTTAATAACAGTGAGAAAGGAATGTTAGACGTATGGCTCCGACTGAAAAAGAACAAGAATCGCATGAACAGGACCATTAGGACGAAGTTTCTATGATTGGGCGGTGTTACGATGTAACGCTGTAGTGAATAAACTGTCACTGTCGTTATCTCGTCCCTTATATGGAGCAATGTGACCACTTAATGTTACATCGAAATATAATGACAGACATTAACTGGCCTCCTGGCATCTGTATTCCCATTAGTTCACTGCTTGACTCCGTTCGATGATCTAATGAAAGGTTAATAATGACGTCACACGCAGAGGCAGATTAAAGTAGAAAAGTGTGCTTTTAGTTCGTATATGACCGAAAGAGGAAAATTCTAAAATATTCCCACACATCCTTATCTCCACAAGAGACTAGTCCGACTCGGATAAGGGATCAAAACAGTTTTAACTGCTCCCATAGCAATACATTTTAAATTTAACTAACAGGAGATTTTAATATAATATTAATATGAATGTTTTGTATATGTGTTAGGTACATGAAATATCTTTATCCATACGAGTGCGAAAAAGAAAAATTAAGCACACCAGAAGAACTCCAGTCAGCCATTGATGGTAACAGGAGGGAGAGCAGGCGGTCGAATTATGGACCTTATCCAGAAATGGTTAGTATGCCGAGAAATTCTCATCATCTCTCACCTCTGAGTTTGGTATCACGACAAGTCAACGGTCACAGTTCAACTCAGGGCATTAACTCTTCTGGTAAGTACTCTTTTATCAATTGGATAGTCGAAACCTGTCCTTGCCTAAATTTACATATTTTCTTTCAGAAGAATTGAATTATAATGAACCAATGTTACACAAAAGATTATGTTGTTTAAGAACTGCTTGAGAAAAGGCGTTTAAAAATAAACATTTTTGATTATGCAAATTTATTCTTGATGGATTGAATAAAACCGTAACGATATTACTATTTGAGTCACGATTGTATTTTTAGATATACAAAGTATGTTATCCTGCATAAAAGAGAATCAAACGTTAAAGGAAAATACATATACAGTACTTCAAAAGATAAACACTAATGAAATTAATTTTTATTTTTTCTTGATCTTGTACATCCGGTTATTTTGCAGTTGGTTAATGAAGTAATAAGTTTAAAAATAAATGTTAATAATTGTTTGAATCATCGCTTTTTTATATTTATATATATATTTCTACATCGAAGAACCACGAGAAATTAGCTTCACCTATAGTTAATATTTGTCTTAATTAGATACATGTGCTGTCTCAAAAATAGTTGGCATTACCTTTTATGCACGCATCAGTGAAGACGGTGTCAGAAAACGATTCAACCAACCATCTAAAAGAGCTCCATTAAGAACGAAGTTGTAACCGTATCACTCGTCACCATTCCAGATTTAACTGAATACAAACAGCTATCCATCGAGACTAGGTAATAGATTGTCTCGCTGAAAGCAGTCGGGGGCATTCATCACATAGTGAAGTGACAGTTGCTTAGTTTCAATGATAACTCGAATCTTTTGTTGGTGAAACTTTAATTATTGCCTCGCCTTCTGCTCCAGCGATAGATATTGTGACAAATCACTTTACAGACCTATCACTGGACGTCAAACTGAGAGAGAAACAGCTATCCCTCCCTTTTATTCCCTCTTCCTATCGTCATCAAATTAAATTTACTCACGTGACAGCTACCTGTGTCAGGTAAAACCAACGTAGCATAATCACTGTTGCTTGTGTATTTAACCTCGCGTGTCACTTACATTTGAACTCTGAACTTCTCCATGATTTATGATCTGAATGACATTGCTTCTGAAGCTCCTCCTACTCGGGCTGAAGATTCAAAAATCTGTAGACGTCGCCTAATTATATGGTGCTTTGATTCTGATTGCTCTCTTCAATAATTGTTTCTTTTTTTTTATTTTTTTTCTTCCCTCCTTCAAAAGAATTGTCCTCCAATGAATTCAAAAATTGGCTAGTGTTTATTTGATTTATAGAAACTTTCGTGAGAGATTTTTCTTCTGATGATAGAAACATTAAGATATATATATATATATAATAACCGGATTCTCTTAATTATAACTTGGACTTTCACTAATGGAGTTTTTCTTGTGATTATATTTTGTGGGAAAATTACTTAAAGAATAAATATATAAAATTAACGTTTTCGCAAACATATTATTTAAGAGAAAAGGGAACTTATATACTTATAAAAATAATGGATTTGTCCCCTTTTTTTAATGATGGTAATATTTTCTTCAGATAAATATTCACTAATGATCGTTACAGGTGAAGAAGACAACTGCAGTATACCTTCGACACCTACTCATATACCGATGCCTCAGCAGGAAGCACTAAATTTAGAGGTGCCGAGAAACATAGATCAGAGTAGTAAATCAATAGACACGACATCGAGGAAATCAGTAGACGAAAGTTCTCCTCCTGCTAAACGTTTTTTATCGGACGAAGAGAGGATTCTTAATCAAGCTGGTGTACCCAGCGCCCACATAAAAATATCAAGTCGGGGTAAGTTTGTATGTTATTATATATTAAAAATCATCAATATGTATTATTCTAATATTTATTCATGTTACAGGCGATGGTCGATCTCAAATAGATAGTTCTTTGGTGGTCAGTATGGAAATCAACGGCATCATGTATCAAGGTGTACTGTTTGCTCAGTCCCACAGGAATCGCATAGCGTGAACTGTCCAGTGTTCTATAAATCTACACACCACCAGTGCCTTGTCTCCATAATGAGACCCGAAAAGAGCCAAGCTGACAAGAACAAAGTCCCCTCTCTAGCCATCAATAACTTATGGAATTACACAATACACGGCGATCTATAGCATTTCAAGATCTGATGGACAATGTGCTAAAAGACACGAAAAAAATGCTCTTTAAAAAAGTTGTTTGCTAATAAGAAATATCAGGATGAGGTTCTTAATGTTTTGTGTCAATTCGGAATTGTTGAAACGCTTGAAACGCACGAGCTTAAATCTTTAAAGGCTCTTCAGATCACATCTGAAGATAAGCAGAGGACAACGGCAAGAAAGAACATCATCAATTGCCATCGTCTTCTATTTTAATATAACTCCACAGCTTTTAAGAACCAGTATTCAATTTGATTTAGCTCAGAACCCTAACGATATTATTTTAAACAAAACAAAAAGATCCATCGAAAAAAAGATTGTTGAGAATTTTTCTCTTATCTCTTTTAATGTTTGCAACTAACATACAAAAAACTAACTTTGCCCACCTGTCGTTGCAACTAATGTTAAAATTGTGTTCAATACTTACATTCCTGCAGGAACCAATATGGTTTGGAAAAAAAAACAAAATAAAACACAAAAATGGATTTTTCCAAGATTTCTCATCGTGTTTTCTGGATGAAATCGAACGAAAGCAAACACAACAAAGTTGGCATCTGTCCCTCATAATCTACTGGTATTACCGATGCTCTTTTGTAGATACATAACTGTCATAGTATTGCAGTCTATATACCAGTAGCAACTCAAGCATTGGGTTAAATATTTTTGCAGGAGATGACGTTAGACTCTTGTACAGAATTATGGGATTTGCCTCTCATTATTTCAAATATTGCTTTTTTCCTATTATCTTCATCGTGTTCAGACATTTTTTTGTTTGTTTATATGTTTGTATAATTTATGTTAACTATCCAACGTGGTAGCTGGCCATGTCAAGTGATATGTATCACAAAAATATACATACACATACATGTAATTTGGTGCAAGGTTGTGCAGAGTCTCAGGGAATAAGATGTCATGTCTGCACCATTTGTACAGCATTCGCGGCTTACTTAAAAACGAAGAAACCATAGAATAAAGTTAATTAAATGAATGAAGAAACAACACAACGACAGAATTGTTTAAAAAGAAGTTTTGCTAATTTTATAACCCACCACAAAGTTTTTTCCCCTTCTCACTTTCTTTCTTATTGGGAGCAAAGTGTATTTGACCGAATATCCATTGTGTACTTTTAAAATATTTTTTTTTTGTTAATTGAGAATGTAAATCAACAATGATTTTCGTTATGTTCAGGGGCTTTTTAATGGTCAAGACGGACATATTGTACCTTGCTCCATGTCCTTGTCTAGTAGATAGTGCAGGATGTCTGTGCAGCTTATGATTTCATGTATATAAAGGGAGAACAGCTGTCCATATTGACTGTGAAAGTTTTGTGTGCGTTTTAATTCTTTATTTCTGTGATTTCTCATAAAATCAATTTATTTGAAATTTTGTATTGATTTTATTGACGTTTTTAAACATTTAAATATAAATGTCATAAGCCTATGTACATATATATAAATATATATATATACACAATATTCAACAGTCCTAGACTTATTTAAGAAGTTCTTTTTTTCTGTTTTTGCGTTTTATACTGACAGTAGATAAATGATTAAATATGATATTCAAAATACCAATGTATATCCTCCAATCTAGATAATTTAAAACTCATTAAGAATCCTATTTTTTTCGAGTGTTTTATGACTCAAGTTTGTTTGCGAAACTTTGTATTAAAGTAGGAATATTTAAAACAATTTTTCGGACATAAGTTGTTAAGACAAAGTTTAAAGCCTGGTGTGTGATATTTGATATACGTCTGCAATCAAATAGAACCATGCTAATAATTGCCAATTTATTCTCGACCAGACATTAGTCTTTTTAAAATTAGAAAACACTGAATAAAAAGCGAAAATTCATCCGTCAAATTACATTCTGATATGGAAAGCTCACCGAAAACAGTAAATTGGCGTACATTATCTTCCCATTAAGTCCCAGACTGGGAATAAAAACAACGGGATCAAATTTCGAGTGCTTGATAGATGCTTCCAACTATTACTCGACCTGTGGGAACTCATTACTGACTTCTAGTGACTTCAGAAATTTGATAAGACGCCATCATAATTTTAAATTGAAAAGAGTAAGGAGACAAAATTTTGATTGACAGAATATACTGATCTGGTGTCTTTCCAAACGCCAATTTTTACCTCCAAAAACTATAACATTTCCAACTTTTTAATTATGGTAATTTTAAGTCCGAAAAAATTTTTATAACGCTTCTACCAATCCAACTTTTATATATAAATATATATATATACATTCTATGTTATTCCGACCTATTAAAAAATGCTGTAAAATCTTCAACAGTAGACAATTATTTTTTAATGATATTAAATAATCTTCCGGTTATTATATTATTCTATAAATATCGTTTTATTTTCTCATTAACTTTTGCACGGGCAAAAAAAAAAAAAAGTTTTTATGAACTTTAATTTTCGCTTGATTGCTTCAATTAATTTTAATTATTAAAAAAAAAAAGAACTTAAAAATACAAGTAAAAAAATTATACTAGACGTATATCAACGCGGTTATTACGTAATTCGTAATCATTTTTTATGGTTTACAATAAATAAATTTTTAGCAGGGGGGAATAAACAGAATGGAGTTTGTAAACTTTACGTCATTTAAAAATCTATAATATAATGTTGTTAATATTGATCTAGTTGCGCAAGAATTTTTATTATGCGTTACATCTAGATGTATAATCAATGTGAAGAAATGATAATCTTAAACGAGTGTTGCCATCTATGCGATAAAAGAATAAAACCCACGTAAAATTTATAACTAGGATTTTATTAATTCCGATATAAAAATGTATTCTTTTGTTAAAATGCAGCGGCAATAACAACAACGACAAACTACGTAACAAGCGATACATCATTGTCGTCTTATAAGTTTTCTTTTATGACAGTGAATTGATCTTGATATGACATTCCTTTCTTGCACACCCTCTTTGGACAACATTCGGGGGTTATATAGCTCTTCTTAACTCCTGGCGTTTAGGAACACCCAGTTTCATGTTGATTTTTAATAGCTACATTATCCCGGGATGGGCACAGATTTGTCATTATAATTTTCTTCTGTTGTCAGAGATACTTCCTAATTCTCCACCCTTGACATTTATCATTTTTTTGATTTTTATTTTTATCAATATTTGCGATGAAATGATTATATCGGAATCGAATTTTGTAGTATCGAATTCGATCTCTGAAAAATGTCGAATTTTTTTTGCAATAAAAAAAGAAACGTAAAAATTATAAAAGACCGAACGATATTTATATATTAGAAAGAAATGTTATATAAATAAAAACCGATCGTTTTATATATATAAAATTATTGAAGAAAAACGTGTTAATTTATAAATAGCGCTTTTGGATCAAAAAATATTCATTTTTGACATTTCTATTTAGCAGTAAAAAAAGAAACGTAAAAATTATAAAAGACCGAACGATATTTTTTATATATTAGAAAGAAATGTTAAATAAATAAAAACCGATCGTTATATATATATATAAAATTATTGAAGAAAAACGTGATAATTTATAAATAGCGCTTTTGGATCAAAAAATATTCATTTTTGACATTTCTATTTAGCACATGGTTAGTTAGCGATCTAAAATAATATTTGGCAATAATATCGCATGTCACAAAGAAAAATGTTTATATCAAGGAAGTTTATATCCGGTCGAATATTAGAAAAACATTTTTACGGCGAGAATCGTTTTAAAACAGCTTACATATTTCGCGTTATTTATGGTAAATTTACCGATTACATTTACGAAATTTATGCGAAAAAGCGCACGAAATCTTAGTTAATAGCAGTAATAGTAGAGATACTTCTGTTATCGATAGAAATAATAAGATTTATAAAATTTTTACCATATCTTGTTTTGCAAATTTTAATCGATAGTTATGCAATTTGCAGTGAGAATAAAAAAGATCAGATTTCGCAACGTGACAGACGACATCGGCCAAAATTGATAACCACCCCGCCATCTTTCGGTTATTTCCGGAACCATCTTTTTAATACACTCTACCGATTAAATCGTGATAATTGCGATAATATTTATACTTAATAACTTTCGCAAAAATTTCTCAAATAAAATTTAGCAATTTTAATAAATTTATTAATCGAATGAGATCAGTTACTCGAATTAAATGTTTTTTTTTTTTTTAATTATTAAAACTGTATTATATTCGTGATGCCATCTAGCGAATAAAAAATGAACTTAGATACAGAATTCATGTTAAAAGAGCACATTTAATTTAAGAGGACATTATTCTTTTAAAGTATCATTAATGTTTCTATCTATAAATAAATATTAAATCTAATTTAATAATGCAGTTATTAATTTGATTATTTTTATAAATGTACATAGATAAATTCAGTTATTAAACATCCTCCTAATCATTAATCATAATTATGGCGTAATTAACGAATTGCGAAACAAAATATTGTTGAAGTTTTATTATTTTCTTGCGTTATTAATTTGATTGTAACGTCAAACCTGTTATAAATTTTTCCATTAAACAAATATATATATATATCTTATATTTTTATTTTCGGTTGGATTAAAAATATGTTTTTGAAACATATTAAAAAAAAAAAAAAATTAGGAAAGTATGTTGATTAAAATATTAAACACGTTTATTACTCTAATTAAGTTATTATACTGCATAACGCGAGTTTTAAGTTTAATCTTCCGCATAAAATAACCTTTTAAAATATTCTGCGGTTGTTATGAAACAATAAAATACATTTTATAGATTTTTCATTATGAAAATAAATTAAGTACTGTGTTATCTATTTTTAATATGACGTTAGTCATCATTTAGGTAAACGATCTGAGTTAATTATCATCATTTTAATTAAACAAAACTTGTCATTAATAATTTCTGCCGTATAATTTTTTCCTTTTTTTTTTATATTAGATTGATTGTTAATAAGAAAAGTGTCGGATTTATGTATTTAAACATTCGTTTCGCGATATTTTTAGTAGAAAATCCGAGAGAAAGATTTTAAAGATTTCAAACTCCGTAATTCGACTTTAATGTTACAGGTAAGCACTCGGATAAGATAACGTTAACTTAAAATATACAAGAACTTTATACGATGCCCGCTTTCCATATCGAGATTTATTAAAATTTTACCATTCGCCTTCAATAATTTATTCGCATGCAAACTTATTTTGCGCGTAAACGTCAACCATTATGAATTTTTGACGTTATAAATTATTTTAAAATTTCCCCGGATAATAATGGAGATTCTCGTGTATTATTAATAATAAAAATGTCGGTAGTATTCGTGATGATCGTAAATGAGAAACACGGTAATAAATATTTATCGAATTCGTTATAAACAAAATCCGTTTTTCTTTTTATCTATAAAAAAAAAAAAATTATCGATTAAAATTAAATTATTGTTAAATATACGTTATTAATTCATATCTACGTGAATAAACTCAGTAATAAGTTTAAAAATCTTTTTTAAAGAGAGAATAATGAACTTTTTCTTATATTGTATATATAATAATCTGTTATGTTGTATAAAAAACAGATGATTTGTATGTTGTATGATTCAGAAATTCGTGCTGAACTTCAGTGAAAGAGTTACTATTATAGAATTCTGTAGAATGACTCATCATTATTCTGTATGAATTAATAAATAATGGCAGGAGTAATCTAATATGCATTTTACTATTCAATATTTCAGAAATTATGATTTTTATATTTCTTTAGAATGATTACATAGTAGGTTAACATTAACTACTTGGAAGCAAACTGTTTGTTGTAATTAAAAAAATATATTCATATTTAAGAGTTTTCATTATTTTCTTAATACGGTTTTTATATCAATAATTTTACATAAACATCAGATGCATGTGTAATTTTTGATTAATTATAAATATTAGTCTTATAAAACTGATGTTTGTATGGTTTCTGAAACGGTTTAACATCACTTAGAAATTCTATAAACAATTTATAATTTGATTTTATAAATAGTATTTATATATTTATTTTATCAGATTTATTAATATCGATTTATTTTTGACAAATAAGAAATATTTATTTCTCAAATTTCGATCTATTTTAAAGAATATTTTAAAAGACTAAAGTTAAGTGCGTTAAGTGTTTATTGAAATTTTTAGTATGTTTTTCAGTCTATTCTTAGATCAATAAGGATATTATAAATAAATAAACTGTTACTAAATATTATTTTAAGATATTTACAGTTTAAGAAAATTGCATTTTAAATTTCAGGAATGATCATCATTTTTCAATTTTAAATTGCAATAAAAAATTTCCCTAAAGGTTAATATCAGAGAAACGTTTAAGATTTTCTTCGAAGATTACGTCAGGTGAAAAGGCTGCTTGGAAATAATTCGTCATTCCACACAGATTTATGATGGGACCAAGATTTGATCTACGGTTTCCACTGGAATCGTGGAACTTGGGAAATCCTCCAAGATAATAAGCGAATGATTTTCCAAGTTCCTTCAAGAGGAATTTCCCAAATTCCTTCTAGATATGTGAAATGTGGAACTTGGGAAATCCTCCAAGATAGTAAACGAATGATTTTCCAAGTTCCTTCAAGAGGAATTTCCCAAATTCCTTCTAGATATGTGAAACTCGAGAATTGAATCCAGCAATATGGTAACACAATATGTTTCCATTATGGCCATATGACTGACTTTTTCAACTCATTGGGTAAGCGGTAGGTCAGATTCATACTCTGATAGACCGCTCACATCTGGGCGAAGAATGGGCCGGATTATAAATGACGGGAATTGATGGGACGACTTGGAACTATGAATAACATTTCCAAGTGATAGACTTGGAATCGAATCCAAGTCTTCTGGGAAAAACCGAATCGTTCTCATCCGGCAATTCTGGCAGACTCTCTCTGCTTAGTGATCAACAGAGTCGAAATTTGGATCATTTGTTGACAGAAAAAGTATTTCTCAATAACGATTGGGTAGCATGTAATAGACATGTAATGGCACCATCATTTGGTAATTGGCGAGATTGGAAAGTGATATTGTATAAAGAAATCAATCAGGGAATTCTAACTCTGGATTATCGATTGCTATACTGCAATCATTTTTCTTACATTAACATGGGTGTTATTTTGTCAACAGATGACGCTATTTTCCACTCAGGTAGAGAAGTGGCAGAGAAAAACAACCCCTTCTACAGGCTGCCTACCCCTGCAGAAGGGTGAGCCGGATTTGTGGAGGACAGGGATCGTCGAGCCGAATCAGGAACGGTTGATAAATATTTTTAAGGTTACGACCCAAGAATCGAACACAAGTCCTCCAAGTCGAAAGCCGAAGTGTTTCCATGCCATCAATCTGACCGATTCCTATAGGATTTGGTACCATAGGTAATATTAATTGGTCGGATGGTCGCTTGGTAAGACGTTGATTTAATACTTGGAGTCTGAATTCAATTCTGGGTCACTCATATTCAGCAGAAATGGATCCGGATTCAACCTGTTAAACCTCATTTTCTAGGTAATTACCGATCCCACCCTGAGTATGCTTAACCTATGGAGGTCTTTAGAAAAGCCTCCATAGGTTTAATTTAATATTCTTCAGGATTAAAACGGTGTAAAACCTAGAAATAAAGAAAGCTTATTATTTTTTCTTTTCAGGTTTTATATTGCTTTCTAACAAAAGCTGTTTTTTGAAAATATGACACCACTTCCAATTTATTGATTGCTATGTGGCGATGCGAATATAGATCTACCATAAGCTGTCTATCTGAGTAGAAGGTAGACAGCCTTTAGCAGATGAGTCGAACTATAGACGACGTTTGATACTGTGTCCGAATACTGCATAAATTTTTCAAGGGATGGGATTCAGAACCTAATCTGGATCCTTTTAATATGTTCCCACATGGCTAATCCAGCCGAAAACAGAATTCTTATTGTTCTTCCAAAATCTACCATGGGCCGCACTTACCCATAGTAGAATCTTTTACTGTTGAATTTTATGCTGCTTTCAATTTTATTGGATACTATGCGATGCAGCTACAGGCAGTCCTCGACTTTCGTACTTAATTGGTTCCTGGAATGTATATGAAAGTTGAAATGTATGAATGTAGAGCAATGTAAAAAACATCCTAAGTGTTTATAAAATATTTATTTTACAATATTAGCAATATTTGTAATATATATTTTATACTAAAACAGATAAACTGATAAGGCAAATACAGGCCACCCTGTTTTTCCCAGACGCCATTTTATGAAACTTTGGATTACTAAGCGGCAGGACTGCCCACATAGGTGAAGAGATCCACTAAATTGTATAAGAAGGGAATCGAAGAACCTTGCACGAATTCCCTAATAAGCTTTCCGAGAGATGAGATTCAGAATCGAATTTAGGACTTCTGGGGAGAAAATCGAAGCGTTTTTACGCGGCCAATCTGGCTAATCATGCTGGATATTGGAATACGGGCAGTCCTCGACTTTCGTACAATTCGCTATTTCGTGCATATTTAAAAATTAAATTTTTATTGATATGCATCCTCAAAATGCCCGTTTCCGGCGTCACAGATTCAGTCTTGAGTTAGGACGTGTGTTGTTATGTTGTGTGTTACTACTTAATAATCAACAGATTGGTATGATCTGTTGATAAAATAATATTTGTGGGTAATGGGATCTTTTCCCTTGATGTATGCCATTTTCCAACTGAAGAATACTAACTAGGGTTATCCTAACATCCATCGTAGCCCGTCCACACCCAAATGTTAAGTGAAGGATCTCGAACCGTGAAATATTCTATATATGAAGAAACAGAATCTTCAAATAAAAATTGTTTTCTTCTTTCAAGGTTTTACTCCGCTTTCCATCTATTATACACTAAGTGACGTTGTTCTTCCAAAGCTCACCACTGGACAACCACCTCCATGGTGGAGCCATCCGTCAGATGACTTCAATGGGAATCTCAGATTTTTCCTGAAAAATTGAGTCTTGACAACCAGATGGAATTCTATCATGCTTCACATATAACCAGAAAGAAATTACATGCATTAAATGTAAAAGTGTCTGCATTTCCATTCTGGAAGATCCAAATTCAATTTCCGAATTGGAATCACTTCCATCTGAAATCTGAGTCTAATTCAATGAATCCCATACTACATCTACGGCCGACTCCTCACGGGTATGGATCGGTTTACACTAAAATCGGTTCACAACGAGAAGACAGTCCGTGTACGAGTATGGACTGCTTAATAATTTTCGATTAGTTGGTTGGTTGGGTTTGATAAGCCGCCATATCGCACAAGAGATATTCTACATCTGGCGGCAACCACTTAGAGAGCCAATCACAGGCTGGCCAACACCCATGATGAGGTCAACCGGATGGTTGAAGGATGTGCCGAGTCCGGACCCCTCCTGAAAAACTAGAGGTGTGGGACCCGGATTTGAACCCGGGCTCCAGAGTAACCTCCGATTGGAAAGCGGTGTAAAACAGCAAAGAAAAAATATAAAATATGCTTTTTATAATTTTGTCAGATTTTTTGTTTTATTTCTCTCAGTTTAATGCTATTTTAAATTCTTAAAATTACTAAATGCCAGGATTTAAAATGTTGAGATGATCGAGCTACAAATGGAAACAAAAAATAACAGACCTAATCCAATATAAAAGTAAATTACAACAATTAAAATACAGTTACTCTATTATATTACCGACTATATATCAATACAAACTCGTGTAAAAATATTATACAGTAAAAGTAAAAATATTTAAAATTTTTTCAGATAACCATGTTCAAAATAATATATAAAAATAAAATTTTATATTGATGAAATTAATTAAGAATTAATAATAAGAATTATTTCTATTTAAAACGTTTTTTGAATGATAAATATTTTTATTAAAAAAATAACAAATTTTTCATATAACTAGTATAATTTCCTTAGTATGGAAAACGCTAATGGGTTATTTTTTATAATTATTTCATTACTGATTTTTAACGCATGATGCATAATAATCTGCATGAATTGATAATGAAATAATATTTTATTCAATAAATAAATATATATAGATGTTAATCTTACTTCAAAAAAATAATATTGATTACACATAAACAGAATGACATCTTAGATCGGAAGAGCGTCGTGTAGGGAAAGAGTGTAGATCTCGGTGGTCGGTCGTTGTCGCTGGCAGTGTGAAAGGAGCCTAAGGCGGAAATTTTTTCATCATCTTTTTCAAACCCTCACATCACCCTTTCCTTTCAAAAATAGTGATTGGGATTTTCAAAAGGGACCCAACTCACTATTTAGTTGACAACTTCTTTCATTACTTTTCAGGTTTTAAGCGAGCAATATAGTCTCACACCCTACTCAATCTTGACCCGCTTGACCGCCAACTCCGGTTCCATACTCATGTGATGAGGTTCTTACGTAGGACTGGGAGAAGAAACAGCTCCGGCAAATTCATGAGGCATAAACGCATTCCGGTAATTAACACTGAAGTCAGGAACAGAATTACGATAGTTAGCACTGAAATCAGGAACAGAAAACGTAGTTCTTTGCAGTCTCCGTGGGTATATTCGCAGCTGACGACGCAAATTGGAACCTGGTCGATACCGATTATAAGCAGTCCACGATGTTGTCTTGGTTTCGGCACTGTGGGAGGGTCCCTGTTCGGGCGCCAGTGCAAAGACCGGATACAACCCCGAATCTCCGAGTGAAGTCCGACCCCGCGCCCCCTCAAACTCATTCTTTCTTGTCGTATTAATCTTAACCTGAATATTAATCTCATGGTTATCCCACCATTGTAAAACGGAATCCACCACATCAACAAGTCATTCCATATTCCGAAAAAGTGTACTCCTTTTATTAATACTAATTAGTTTACAATTTACAACTTTCAAACTTAGTAAAACTGAAACACAATGTTCTCTCTCTTCGCGACCGGACTTCTTCTCTTCTTCAATAAACTTAAATAATAATGTTCTATCGGACGACAAATTACAGTTTACAGTTTCGACGAACAAATACGAAAACTCCAACCATAGTCTTTCAGCCATAAAGAACATAACATCAGATGACAAGAGAACTACTGCGCCGTCCAGTGGCAAGCTTTTTATTTTCAACTTAATTAGCATGATGTAATAAAAAAACGAAATAAATATTATTTTAATAACCAATCCGTAGTAAATTATTTCCTTTCTTCAAAAGCACAATAATACACTTCTTTTCCAACTTCCCTTTAAAATACAAGATTCCTCCAAAAAAACTGAACGACACAATAGAGACGAGAGTAACAACGGGGAAAAATGGCGGCCGTCCCACCCCTCCTTTCCTAAAGACAGGTATTTTTCCCTCTCCAGAATCCTCACAGTATAATTGTGATTAATAAAATTTAGACGATAAACATTCAGTCGAATGAGACCATTTCTATCAGAAGCAATTTTACTCATAGAGAGTTTTATGTTGGGAAACAAGAATAACAGATGGAAACAGTAAAAGAAAATAATCGAGAAGTGTTGTACGACTACAAAGCATTATCGAGTAACGATGAGATAAAAAATAATTTAAAATATTAAATTAATTATAGTAAATTAAAGTCGTACTGGTTGCATATAATGTATTAATTTTGTGGATAATGTATCTAAATTATCTAAAAATATTTAACATTTTATTTCTTACTTTTAATAATACTTCTAAAAGATTTATATTGAAGAAATAATTATTTAGTAGATCCTGCACGATAAAATAAAAATTTTTAACTGAATTTTTTTTTTTAATTTAAAATTTAATAACCAGTAAATCAAATATATTATTTTATACCGAAAATTTCCAGTTTGGAAAAAACTAAAATAAAGTAATAAGCTGATTACTGTACGACTGGAACCGTAGAGCATTAAATCTCATATTCTTAAAAAAATGAGATCGGATGAAAGCAAATTTTAAAGTACTAGAAATTACCCGCTCATATAAATGAGCGGAAATATAATCTTGTGATTTAATTTTATAATACTGTATACAACGACGAAAATTACCGAACTCGTGTAGAGAATCATAAAATGGCATCCATTATTACATTACAGCGCCATCTGCGACACAGATTACATTTATACAGATGTTTCACTCAGCACATTTAGTGGAAATTTCAACAACGGTGGTGCCCTCTTCGTAATGTCATATTAAAAAAGCTTTTACATTTAACTATATTAATGTCAGATTTTCAAAATTATTAAATAATTTCGTTTAAATTTAAAAACTTGCTTGCTGAATTAAAATCACGTGACAAGTATAACGAGAGTTCTC